>ML281287.1:168271-229734 GCA_005239495.1 Nicotiana undulata | reverse complement strand
CCCCAACCCCCCCCCGGCCCAAGCACCTGCGGCGAAATGGTCCCCCCTTTTTTTCCCCCCCCCCCCCCCCCCCAAACACACCACCAGAAAGCCTAGGGCATCTCTTGTAGTGGAAGCTTAAATGCAAGCGTGAATTTTTTTTTTGTAACAAAGTAGTTTTGGGTCGAACGCTTTTCTTCTGTCAAGTCTTGATTGATATAAGGTTGGTGATGCACTTTAGTGTCATTTCGATCATTAGGACTTTTTTGCAAATGTTCAGCCGTTGTCACTTGATGCATGCTTTGAACCGTAACAGTTGATATGGGAGCTCCATAAATCGATTCTTTTGCTCTTTGATGAGCATGGTTTATAGTCTTACATGCTGTGTTGATAGGAGCATGGTGGGGATCTGAATGAAGCTGTGAATGCACATTTCAATCAGGGGGACAGCAACAGGTTAGTACTGCATGTCCTTTGTCTCGTCAGTAGTCACCATCTCTTACATTGGGCTTTTCTGTTTGCGGGTTTTATTTATTTGTTTTTGAGTTAGCATCTAAAATGATCTCACATACTGTCAGTTACTTACGAATTCGTTCTTTCTGATTATGCAGAGTACATGCAGCACCTCTTGCTGCTGCTCCAGATGAGGATGCTATGGAAATAGATGATCCAATTACAGAGGAATTTCGCAGACCTCCCTTTTCAGTTCTTTCCTCTTCTAGAAGTCCAAATCCTTTCTCCCTTCTTGATCCTAATTTCACTAGAAGTGTGTTTGACACCGATCTTACAAGCCGTGCTCCATTTGTTTCACATCCAAGACAAGTAAGAGAGATCCCTATTGAGGTGAAGGATGGGGATGGACAATCTGGTCATTCCAGAAATGCTCCTATTATCGAGGATGTTACAGACACTGAGCAGACCCATGGCCCAGAAACACGTGGGACTGTCATAGTTGATGACGATGATGACGAAGTAGTTCCAAGTCCTCTGTCAACACATGCTGCCATACATCATGATAGAACAAATGACGTTATCTTTGACGGCGACTCTATAGCAGCGTTTTCAAGACCAAGTGCTCCTGGTGACAATGTCTTGCCTGACTATACCAATGATATTGAGGAGGAAATGGTTCGTGCTGCGATTGAAGCTTCCAAACGTGATGCTGAAATGTCAAACCAACAACTTGATGTCAATAATGTATGTAATAGATATTGCTAGTTGTGACATCCTTTAGCTTCTTTCGCTTTCAATGTTGATGTTACCTTGTCATGCCACAGGATCTGAGTGATCCAACGCCTCAACCAAGGCAGTCTCATCTAGAAGATGCTCAACTTGCACATGCAGTATCTTTGTCTTTGAAGGTTCATCTTACTAATGCTGTACTTTCTTCTTCTCTGATATTTCTCATGCTAACATGGATGAAATTTAGACTGCTGAGCAGGAGAAAGCAATTCATGAACTAGGAAGCAAAGCTATATCAGAACCAGAAGGTTACAAGCCAGCTGAGGAGGATGAGCGTGGAAAATCTATAACCTCAAATGGAAGGTACTGATTATTTTCTGGAATCTTCATATATGAAGATAAAATTTCTCTCTTTATCTTCTTGTACACATGGCTTACCCAATCTCTCACTTGCATGTGGGGCATCCCTGCTTCAACCTACACCTACCCTGCATGTTATGTACTTGTGAGAGTACAGAGAGCATGTTTCTGCATTTTGGATTATCTAACTAGTCTCTTCAGGCAATTTAGATCAGAGGTGGGGAGTTCATCCGTCCCAGATGAAGCTGAAGATTTGGAAGAGGAACCACTGGTTTGGCGCAGAAGAAAACCCATATCTTCAGGTTCTGAAACAGCCCCAGATATTGAAGAGCATGTTGTTAGCCCATTATCAAGTCCTCGACAGCATGATAATCTTAACCACTCCCTGAGAAATGGGGCTGATTTCCCTTCTGATGAGGTACTTTTCCCCCTGTTTTAGTGGTGGATGTTGGGTAACATATATCCTCCTTTGGCTTTGGACTACGATTATGCTATACTTACATTTGTTTTCTTTGAAGTGGGGCGGGATCTCATCCCTGGAACATGATGAAGCTGTCATGCTCGAGGCTGCATTATTTGGTGGAATACCTGAGGGTAGTGGATATCGTTTGCCTAATGCACCTCATCAGCTTATGCAGAATGGTGTTGAGGGACCCATGGGTCCTTATCAATGGCGGATGCCTCGTCCCCCATCACCCTCTCTTGTGGCCCAGCGTTTACTTCGGGAACAACAGGTTAGCATTTTAAGCCCTCAGCTGCAATTAAATTGGCTAGTTTTCACTGATTCCAGTTCTAATCTTTGTACTTAGGATGATGAATATCACGCTGCATTGCAAGCTGATAGAGAAAAGGAATTGAAGGCCAAGGAAGAAGCTGAAGCTGCTCTTGAAGAAAAGAGGCAGGAAGAGGAGGAATCACGAAGGAAAGCAGAGGAGGAAAAGGTATAAACTATAAAGTCCTAATTTTCTGCCTAAAAAGGGAGATAACAATGGGAAAACAGAAACTCGAGCACTTTTCCCCCCATGAACTTTAATGGTAGTGCAGATTTTGTCATTCAATCTTCTTTCTCTATCTACTTTATATCAGTATTCTTCTTGAACATGATTATCATTTTAGTTACTTGGGTAATCTGCTCCCAGTCTCTCTGTTTGTTTGTCTGTGTTGTATGTTGTCTGTGCATGGGCGCACAAATGTGATTGGATCCTTTAGGTGACAAAAAATTTCATTTTTCCTTTCTATGATCTTATATAAATTGAAGATCAAAGGAATTGTTATCTTTGTAGTTGGTTAAGTATAGATATTCTGCTGGCTTTAGAATCTGAGACTCAGTTATTAATCAGGAAATGGAGAGACAATTAGCAGCAAAAGAAGCTTCACTTCCTCAGGAGCCAACAGCAGATAACGAGAATGCTGTGAATCTTGTTGTACGCATGCCAGATGGCAGCCGTAGAGGGCGGCGATTTCTCAAATCTGATAGATTACAGGTAGGTTGGTGTTCGGGAGACATGATTTCATCAGACTTTATGGTATGATTTTAAGATGATTTAACTGGATCAATGTGTGCTTTGCAGTATCTTTTCGATTACATTGATGTTGGCAGAGCGGTCAAGCCCGGCACATACAGATTGGTAAGTCTTTAACTTTGGAGCTAGCTATTCTAAGTGGTGGTGTTCTATTTGTTGGGGTTTGAGTAGGGGTGTCAATGGTTCGGTTTGGCCGGTTATTTTATAAAATTTGTAGCATTCGTATTTTTCGGTTTTTTCCACTTTACATAACCAAAGTTAGACTTTTCGGAACCGTTCCAATCATCTCGGTTTCTCTTCGGTATCGGCACAATTCAGTATTTTTTTTAAAACGTCATCTAACAATCGGTAGTAGAAGTTAGAATGCGATAAATGCTAACCTCACGTAGGATTTTGGAAAAACTCTCTAGATATTATTACTATTTAAATAAGTGATGAATCAAGATGTCCATTATAAAGATTCCTCCCACTATTCCATGGTATCATAACTAAACTAAGCAAAAATAAGAGAAAGTACAAGTCACACGAGTGGAAAGATACTAATCAAGTTGGGACTCAAAAATAGAGTTTATTAGAAGATTAGCATCCACAAGAGAATTCTAAATCATACCTTGTGGCTTGCTACTCAAGATGTTAGAAGTTTCAATAAGAGTAGCAGAACAAATTTAAAAGTTAGGACTTGGGTGTTAATTACTTTGTCACTTATAGCCATTTCCATAATTCCAAGGTCCAAAAGACGCTTTGTTAGTTTTAAACTTAATATATAAAATATATGAAATATATTTATTCGGTACGGTTTGGTATTTTTTGGTTTATTTTTATAAAATTTAAAATCGACCCTATTATTCGGTACGGTTGTAAATTTATATAAAAACCTATGGTTTTATTGAAAGAAACCTAATAATTTCGATACGGTTCGGTCGGATTAGTCGGTTTCTAAAATTCCATTGACACCCCTAGGTTTGAGCACCTTATCTGCTCTCTCTTCTCCTTGTATTATTATCTTATTCTTCAATTTTATTACGAATATTGTTTTATTACGCTGTCATTAATTTTCTTTCTTCTTTACTTTCATCATAGATTTACTTTCATCATAGCTTGTTTACTCTTGTATTTTTCAAACCTGTTTTGAAAATACTTCTTTTGAGCCGAGGGTCTATCGGGAACAACCTCTCTACCCTCCCCAGACACCACTTGTGGTGTCACATTGGGTATGTTGTTGTTTCTTTGCTCAAGAATTGTTTCAAAATGGTTGGGAACATCTTTGACAGTAAGTGTGTCTAGTGAAGTAATGTGTTGCAGAAAGTTCATATACATTTTAAGTGAGCACTAGTCTTCTAAAAAAATGGTCACATAGTTTGTGGTTTTGGGGTGTGGAAGAGAGAGAGAAGATTTGGTAGTTTTCTTCCTAGTATTTATTTCGTAGATTAGTTAATACTATTTTGTTTGCTTTGTAACAACTAGAGATATTGAATACCTGCTAATACAGTGTCCTACATGCAGGTAAGACCTTATCCTAGGCGTGCCTTCAGTGATGGAGAGAGTGTCCTCTCTCTGGACGAACTGGGGTTATCCAGCAAACAAGAAGCGCTGTATCTGGAAATGATATAATTTATTCATTCTGTAATTAGTTTAAAATCACTTCTGAAGACTTAAGAATTATACATGGGTGAAGATGGTGTTCGGGGGTTGGGTTGTTTTGGTTAAATTATATGGTTGGTAGGGAAAACGCCAAATGATTACCTTGGTGAGGAGTATGACAATGATTCTTGGTGCCTTTCTTTGGAAATATTTGTTTGTTTGAAAACTGAAAAAACTTACGAAGCTGGTGAAATGGTTGCTGCTGCTGTTTTCGTTGTTTGGTTATTGTAGTTTGTATATGGCTGCAAATGGTCTTCTGGGTGCACCAAGGATGGCTACTCAAGAGTTCACGGCCTCGGTCCTGTGCGCTTAATAGTTATCTGGGAAGGTAGCGTGAGGATAACGGTGGACTGACTTGCTATGTGAGCCATGAGACATCTGGAACTTAGGAGTCGCTTGGAACTTAGGAGTCCCTTGGTCCGATGGATAAATAAAAGTAATCATGAGATAAAAATTTAGTACGGCATTATTCCTTGTTTGGTTATTAATTTTGGGATAAGTTATCTCAGGATTACTGAAGGAAAACTTATACTTGATGGAGGGTGGAATAGTTTTCTAAGGATAAGTTAGTAAAATTGACACGTTTAGGATCAAACAGTCAATAAGAAAAATAATTTTTGAATTATTAATCCTAGCATAACTAACTTTAGTATAATTAATTTCAGTATAACTTGTCTATGTTTTCAAACCAAACGACCTCAAGCAAGCAAAATATTTCAATAAAGAGAAACTAGAGGATGATGAGACATCCTAATGGAGTAACTTCGAGGTTGCTTTTTTCATAACTGAGAAAGCTCCGTGTGTTT
Organism: Nicotiana undulata; assembly: GCA_005239495.1. Classification (NCBI taxonomy): domain Eukaryota; kingdom Viridiplantae; phylum Streptophyta; class Magnoliopsida; order Solanales; family Solanaceae; genus Nicotiana; species Nicotiana undulata. Next base: position 224,243 of record ML281287.1, on the reverse strand, counting down.
GTGGTGCACAGTTCGAAAAAGACATCCCAATGGAGTACTTCCAGTTCTTTTTTGTTTGTTTAAAATCGAGAAAATTCTAAGAGTCGGTAACGCATGGTCTTATATTCCGTGGCGCTCGTCTTTGTTTGGGGTTAGAGTTCAAACTCGTGAATGCACTTAATTCACATAGCTTATGCGGTTATAATTCTACTGAAGTCCCGTGTTACACTCTTATTATTTAACTGAAGTCTGGGAGCCTCTTAGGCGGGTTTTTACCATCGCCCATCGTAAGAACCAACAATTTTTGTCACCTAAATATTAAACCGACGAAAGTCTTAGTTAACAGTACCAATGAGATAATTGTGTCTAGTCACAGAATGAACTAAACAAGATTTTTGACCAAATCAACTGATGCTACTGTGCCTGGTGATCATTGCTCTGCTCCAGGAGCTCCACAACTCTTGGATTTTACCTGTTCTACTGAAATTAATGAGAGCAAGACTCATCTGCCTACAACGGCAGCAAGAGTTGTTGACAATGTCAAAATGATTTTTCAGTGGTTTGCATTTGTTGTATTGTAAGATTCACTTATTTAAAAGTCTGAATTATTATAGAATGTATTTAATTATTGGTATGTCGGCATTATCTTATGCGCGAGTTTGTCTTCCTTGAACCAAGCAAATGACAAATTGTATTTTTAACTGATGGTGGCAAGACTCTTAACTCAAAGGCAATTGCTTGCTCTAATAATGTCTTATTTAAAAACTGAAATTATCAAAATGAAAACATATGTATTTATTTATTTTAATCTTTTTGGAGCAACGGTAAATTTATTTCGGTGTGATTTATATAGGTCACGGATCTGAGCCGTGGTAATAGTCACTAACGCTTGCTTAGTTGCTTTAGCGTAGACTATCTACATCACACCCTTAGAGAGATGCGACCCTTCCCATAATCCTGCATAAATACGAAATACTTTGTGCACAGAACTATCCCTATTTTTCTTCCAGAAATGTGGCTATGTGCGTGTTTACATATCACATCTCCTTTCATCACAAATATTAGTCGTTTCACAAAATCAATTTGTCTAAAAAAAATAATGTGTGCGCGCCTAAAAACCTAAAAATTCACATAATATGAAAGTATAAAACAAACATCAATCCGACACAAGTACGAATCTTTTTGCAACTGGCCATTCTTTGTCCTCATCGATATGTCCATAATTAAAGCAATCTAATTAATTACCCTAAAATTAAGTACTACCCCCCTGCCATGCATACTGTAATTACCTGATTAGTCAGTTAATTATTGTAATCTCCCAGAAACTTCACTTCACTTAATACAGAAAAAAGAAAAGAAAAAAGTAACGGTCAAGTAAAAAACGGCCGGTATTATGAGACATGCACGTGCGTGGGACGTGACTTCAACTGCACCCTCTAAAAGAGCAAAAAGAAAAAAACTAATTTCTCACACACACACACACTGTTCCCTATAATACCAACTCCCTCCAACGGTCATATTCCACTGACAAATCTTACAACGGTCATATTCTTCTTCTTTCCCCACCGTTAGATTCTCATCAGACGGTCAAAAACCAATGTTCTCTCTCCCCTTTCTCCAACATCATCTTTACCAAGCCATCATTTGTTTTCCCTAGAGAAGTAAAAAACTAGAGGAGAGTTAAATTTCATTCTCAATATATAAAAAACACAGTTGTATATGGGGTTTAGCTTTTTTGGGTAGTGGGGCTTTAGGAAGTTAATTTTTTCTCCAGCTTCTCTTTATGATGATGACAGTTGATTTGTCTGTTTTCATGCATGTTTGAAGATATTTGATAGAGAAATCTTGGGGTGGTTTTCTTGGGGGGTTGTTGGGGTACTGTTAATTTGGTTAAATTTCAACTAGGATTTCATTTTCTTGGTGGGGTTGTTTGAATATCTTGTTTTGATGAAATGAGGGTGTTAAAGATTCAATTTTTAAGGTGTTGATTGGTTCAAGATTGTACTTGGGATTGTTAGCCTAAGCAGTTAAAAGTTCCCGGTAACGACACCAAAATTTGATCACGCCCAACTCCATTCCTAAAAAGGACAAATAGTGTTTTTCTGCTGCATTTCAAGATGTGTCCAGAGTTCTTACATTCATGGTGTGAGTTCAGCTTCTTTCACTCCTTTGAACAATCAAATTTCTAGAGAATGAGTTTTGTTCTAGTTTGAATGTTTTGGAATCCGATGATTTTTTTTTGGTAGGTGTTAAAATTGTTGATAATAGGAGAATTCTTTCCAATTCTTTGATTCTTTAAACAAGTGTGTATTTGTTGCTGATTGATTCCATTCTTTGTTGCATATAGAAATATATTATTATATACAGATTTATAAGATCATCATATAGGACACACAGATATCACATTTGTTTTGATTTTTTTTGGCATCGGATTCCTATTTTTTTCTTCTTCTTGGAACTTCACACACTCACATATAGACATTGTTCTGTTTCTCTTTTGAATACTCTATTGAACTTTAGTGTTTAACAAACTTGTATATTTCATAGTGAAAAATATATATATAGAAAGATAAAGAGAGACAGAGACATAGAAAAGAAAAAAAAAGGTGGGTGAGTTGGAGTTGAAAAGAAAGAAAAAAAAAGGATTGGAAGGGTGTGAAGTATGTTGGCTGGTTGTTCTTCTACATTGTTGTCACCTAGGCATAGATTGAGGAGTGAAGCATCTGCACAGTTTCAAGCTTGTAATTTCCCTTCAATGAGCACACAAAGATTGGATTTGCCATGTAGTTTTGCTAGAAAAGACAACCCGAGGTCCCAATCGATTAGGCCAGTAGGCAGCCTTTCTGTTGATAAGCCTATTGAAAGCAAGAACAGTAGTTGCTCTCTTAAGCAGAATATTCGTCTACCGCCATCTCCGACGACTGCTCAGACATCATCATATATAGAAGGTAGGAGAGAAAGCAAAGATGAATTTTGGGAAAAGGGTAGGAGTTTGAAGAGGTATGCTGATCAGGGATGTTTTGATGATGAGAACTGCATGAGTAGAGGAGCTAAGAGGAAAAAGGGTAATAGGAAATCAGTTGATTGCTCAGAAGAAGAAGTAGAAGGCTATGGTCTGAGTTTGGGACAATTGGGTGGTGGCAATTTCTGGTTACAATCAGGCTACAACGTGTCGCGATCAGTTCAAGCAGCAGCACCATTCTCATTTACTTGTTCAGGAGAGGAAGAGAGTGTATGTTATGTGCCTAGTGAAGTGATATCACCGCCTCCGCCTTTGTCAAACAATCCTTGGATTGATTCTGTAGTGACTGAGATTACTAATTTTGGTGACAAGAATAATGTTTCAACAAGTCAAGATCATCCCGCCAAGGAGGCATCAGTATCAAGTGCTTCTTTGGACAGTCATGGTTTGGTTCTTAGGCTTAATGAGAATCCCGGGGAGCATGAAATAGGCAATGGTTCAAGGTCACCTAATCCAAATGACAGGAGTGAAGTTGTAGCAGCACATAATGAGCATAACAACCCTCACGAGGATGATGCAGCTGAGCTGATCAGCTTACTTGTGAGTTGTGCTGAAGCAATTGGCTCGCGGAATGTCACTGGTGTTAATCAACTGATAGCTAGGCTAGGGGAGCTTGCCTCTCCAAGAGGAGGGTCTCCAATAAGCCGGCTAACTGCTTACTTCACCGAGGCTTTAGCTTTGCGTGTTGCAAGGATTTGGCCTCACATCTTTCACATTATACCCCCTCGGGACCTCGATCGTTTAGATGATGATAGCGGTACAGCATTGAGGCTGTTGAATCAGGTTAGTCCAATTACAAAGTTCATCCATTTCACATCAAATGAGATTCTTCTTAGAGCTTTTGAAGGCAAAGACCGGGTTCACATTATTGATTTTGACATTAAGCAAGGGCTGCAGTGGCCAAGTCTGTTTCAGAGTTTGGCTTCTAGGCCAAACCCTCCCACTCATGTTAGAATTACTGGTATAGGAGAATCAAAGCAGGATCTTATTGAAACAGGAGATAGACTTGCCGAGTTTGCTGAGGCGTTGAATCTGGCGTTCGAGTTCCATCCAGTTGTTGACAGGTTAGAAGATGTGAGACTTTGGATGCTACATGTGAAAGAAGGAGAAAGTGTTGCAGTGAATTGTGTGTTACAGATGCATAAGCTTCTATATGATAGTTCTGGTGGGATCCTGAGGGATTTTCTCGGGTTGATTAGAAGCACAAATCCCACCATTATTCTGATGGCAGAGCAAGAAGCTGAGCACAATGAGCCTAGCTTGGAAGCAAGACTTGTCAACTCACTCAGATACTATGCTGCTATTTTTGATTCTATTGGTTTCAGCCTTCCATTAGACAGCCCTTCCAGGATTAAGATAGAGGAATTGTTTGCTCGCGATATTAGAAATATCATTGCTTGTGAAGGACGAGATAGGACTGAAAGGCATGAATGTTTTGGGAAATGGCGGAAAATGATGGAGCAAGGGGGTTTCAGATGCACAGGGATTACAGAAAGGGAACTGCTTCAGAGTCAAATGCTGTTGAAGATGTACTCGTGTGAGGACTACAGGGTCATAAAGCAGGGAAACGACGATGCTGCACTAACTCTGAGTTGGTTAGACCAGCCTCTATGCACAGTCTCCGCGTGGTCGCCCCTTGATGCTGCTGGAAGTTCATCCTCTTATTATCAGCCAAGTTGATTGATTGGTCTTTTGTTGAGGCTCTTCATTCATTCATAGACAGACAATCTTTGTTCTTTTCGTACACATGAAAAAGGTTACCAAATTCTTTGTAGGTAGAGTCATTCTTTCATTCTTTACTGCAGATATATTTGTCAAAATGAGTAAGAAAAGAAATTCTTTTTAGATCAAATTGCATAGGTGGTCAGGTACAGGTTTTCTAGTTCCTCAGGCAATATTCCAGCTTCATTTTGTTTGTACCTTTCATTTCATATTTGTATTTATTCTTTATTCTTCTTGTAAGCTAGGGGTATTCTTTCTTAGTTATATTCAGTCAAGTTCATCAATGTATTCTTTGCCGTATTCATTCATTATTGTTATTCATCTCATTGTAGCAAGAAGATGTCAGATATTATTTTCAATGAAGTGATTATTTTAGTAATTTCTCCAGTCTAACTATGAATTCATTCGCCTTTATTTATGTTTTAGTATGTTTGAATCCTCTGTATCTTTTAATTAGGCCATTGCCACAACAAATTGCTTAGCATCAAAGCAAATATCTGCGTATAAAAAGACTTAAAGCTTGAAGATACTTTCCATTGTAAAATACTTCCACTTGAAATATTTATGCGCTTGGACACATGATCTTATTCTTAATGAAGGACTAACTTGCCTCTGTATCACGGCGGGAGCTTATGCACAATGCAGGGGATAGCGCACATAAAAGATATGGATAGTATCCCAATGATCATTTTCTAGCTTTAGGAATCAGAAGCAGTGGTTCTTTCTTTTGCAGTGTTATTCCAAACTTTTCGTTCATGTCTAGCTCGATGGAACATTTTCCATTCGGAAGCTCCCAATCAAAGAAATAAACAAGTGGAGCAAGGACTAAAGGAATGCTTTTTGCAGCCATAGGTAGGCCTGGGCATATTCTCCTTCCTGAACCAAATGGTAAGAATTCAAAGTCATTCCCTTTGAAGTCCATATTGGAATTCAGAAACCTCTGTGGTCTAAACACCTCTGGCTCTTTCCATATCGAAGAATCCCTTCCGATAGCCCATACGTTAATCAAGACTTGAGCGTCTTTTGGAATTGTGTAACTCATCACTTGGCATGTTTCGACAGCACGATGTGGAAGTAGAAATGGACCTGGAGGATGCAACCTAAGTGTTTCCTTTACACATGCTTGAACATAGGACATCTGCAGCAATTTGGATTCTTTTGGGAAATAACTTTCACTGAGTTCTCTCTCGAGCTCATCGTGAAGTTTCTCCATTGACTCTTCATTTTTAATCAGTTCTGCCATCGCCCATTCAATTGTTGAGGTAGTGGTGTCTGTACCAGCAGTGAACAACTCCTTCACAGGATTAAAAAGAATCTTGTTATGTCCTACTTCCCAACAGAGAACTCCAACTTTATTGAATATTCAAATAGAGAAGTGCTAAAGACTCAATGCATTGATATCAGTTGTGTAACAGCATAAATGTACAAAGATTAACATGATCAGCGGCAGATTTAGGATGGCGAAAGGGGGTTCCCCCTTTGCCGGGAAAATTACGCTGTATATATTCGGCAAAATCCGTTTTGTACCTCTACATACTGTATTTTGAATCCCCTTGACACCGATCAAAAGCATAGCTCAGTGATCAAGGGGGTTCAAAATCTTTGTGAGGTCGCTGGTGCGATTCCTACTGGCTATAGTTTCTTTTAATTTTCTAATTTTTTCTTTTGTTGAACTCCCTTAGCAGAAATCCTGACTCCGCTACCGAACATGATCACGATTTTCACATACTACTAAAAGATACTACTAACTTGTTTTAGACCAAAAATGAATCTCACAAAGTAACGTTTGAGAGAAAGTGAGGAAACAAACCATAAACAGCTGGTGAATAGCATCATTGGTAAAACCATTGTGAAGAAGAGTATCCAGGAAATCTTGTTGGCTAGAAAAACCACTCTCTTTACTATTCCTTCTTTCTTCAACAATCCGTTCCCACGTCTTAGAACGAATCTTTGACATTAAAACCATAGATTTTCTGCGCAAACCTTGAAGATCAAGTTTACACAAAATTGGATAAAAATCAGATATGTTTGGAGTAGATCCTACTTCCATTGCTTCTCTTATTAGACTTTTCATCCCACCATCTTCTGTTTCTTTCTCCAACTTAACAATATCTTGAGATATCATTACATTACTCAACATGTTCAAAACAGTTGCAAAGATTAATTCTCCAAGATTGATCACTTGACCTTCTTTTGATCTCAAGAATTCGACAAGTTCTATCGCCTTTTTCTCCCTCAAACAAGCTTGAGACTCCAATACTTTGCCAGAGAAAAGCTCAGTTCTACATAAAGTTCTTAAGTATCTCCATCCATTGTTACATTCAGAAGTCCAGCCTATTGATGACTTGTCAAGTTCTGATTTTTTGAATGGAAAAGCATTTGGAACATGTCTACCAGATAGGATTCTATCATGTTTTTTAAGGATTTCTATAGCAACCGAAGGTGATGATCCAACAACTAGACATTGAGTTCCAAGCTTAAGAGACATAAGGGGACCATAAATTTTTGCAAAATTTGTTAGAGTTATGTGAGGCATTTTCCCTATATGAAGAATGTTTCCTAGGATTGGCCATGGTTTTGGTCCTGGTGGAAGTTGTGGTATTTTTGATGATTTGCAAAGTTTGAGGAGAAAAAATATTGAAGGTAAGAGGAAAAGTGGAAGCAGAAAAAGAATTTCATATGACTGAGCCATGATCTCCAAATGAAGTAATGCTTCTTACTATTTGCTCTCTGTGACCTTTTAATATGGATTTAAATTGTTTTTTGTTTTACTAAAACTTGAGTCCGTTGAAGGGGAGCCTTGACTAACTGGTAAAATTATTGTCATGTGACTAGGAGGTTACGAGTTCGAGCCGTGAAAATAACCTCTTAAAAAAATACAAGGTAAGACAACGTACAATAGACACTTGTGGTCTGTTGAGTCTGTTATCAAGCTTTAGGACTTTTGCTTTGTATGTAATTTATCCCCGGTAATATAAGCTTATGTACCAAAAAAAGATGGATTTAAATTGTTATACAATTACACATAAAGATTTTTTACATTATCAGTAGAGGCGGACCTATGTATTCAGTAGAGGGGTCACCAATAATCTCGTAAAAAATTATGGATATATATATGTGTGTTGAACATGATCATATAATTTGCTTTGAACCCTTAAAATCAAGAACCCGATAAGGCACTGGTTGAATAGTACGCCCATGTGCCCTCGCTACTTTCAAATTCTTAATCTGTCTCTGAGTTTATTAGCTTAGATAAATCGTGATGCGAGTTAGATATTACCTTTATTGGATAATGCTTATCAATATCTTTCTGTGTTTGGAACCGGGTTGTTTAAAGCTACCCTTTCTTGAAGAAAGAGAACCTGGGCCGATTAGTTTGCCTTTTCTTGATCTGGTGTGGCTAACAGGCGACAGAAGGATGACGGCTTTTTATTGGGAACGTAGCGTAGAAAGGGGTTCTTCTTTAGTGCATACAACTATAAAAGACACTGAGAATATGTGATTAATGAGTAATGGAACATTTAACTATGTTATAAAGAAATATGATTGCTAGATTATGACATATGAAATGTGTCATTAATTTTTTTTCTGTGCTGCTTTGTTATAGTCAGCTTAAAGATTAATAATGAATTAGGACCAGCTCAGCTTGATTATATATATTTTAGTGTAAAATTTTCTTGTTATTTTGTTGAAGTAACTTCATAAGCTAGTAGTTACAAGCCTTAATCTACTAGTATTGGACCAAGTAATTTCAATTAGAAAGGTGGAAAATTGATTAATTTGGATTAACTTGTATCCTTCTTGTGAGTTCATAGTGATTAAGGGTGGCAAAACGATTTTAAAAAACGCGTTAATCATCCATATTATTCACTAAAAAATGGGTTGGATAATGAACTTTTTAAAAAATGGTCAAATATGAATAAGAATCATATTATCTATTTAGAAAATGGATAACCTATGGGTAACCAATAGATAACCAATATGTCTAACTTTTACATTTGTAAAGCCTCAAATTGGGAGTTCCTCAAGTTAGGAAGATTCTCCCAAAAGTGATCATATGCAAGAAGTCATGAATAATATGGTTATCCATATTATCTATCAGTTAACCCGTTTTTTATCTGTATTAAATATGAATGGGTCGGATAGTTTATCGGTGTTATTACCCGTTTTCGACTCGAACCATATCCGACCCGACCCGACCGATTGTCACTCCTAATAGTGATTGATTCTAGAAGAGGGTGAAGTAGAGGGAAAGTTAAGTACTCAATTTACTCTGTTTGTCATGAAAGAGAAATCCAATAACAATCTTTTTCTATATAGGTGATTTTCAATCTATATGAAATAGGCAATTTTATTATCTACACGCTTAAATTTATTACACATTTTACCTACTATGCAACTGCAATTTTTTTCTGTTACATTAGGAGTTAGGATTTAGGGGATTATGGAAGATGAAGGGAGAAGGAAGACAGTGAGAATTTTTTATTTTTTATCTACCATCCAACAAATTTATTTTAAGGACTGGCAAATGTTTTTGTATGTGTGTATAATTGACTAAATAAATAAATATCTTCCAAATTAAGTACTCGTTTTCCTTGAGCTTACCTAATCTGGAACCTCTTCTTAAACTTTTGGAAAGTTTCCCGAGTGTTACGAAATAACGGTCGTAAAATAAATAAACCAAAGATAAGTATATATATAGAGAGTGATATATTATTAAATTTTCAAACTGATGTACATAGTGAATTAAAATCTCGTCTATTTATAGAAGAAGGAAGTTGTTGTGTAAGCTGCTACTGCAAGCTATTGTGTAAGCTGCTACTGCAAGTAGGGGTGTTCATGGTTCGGTTTGAATCGGTTTTTTCCTAAAAAGAAACCAAACCAAGTAAGTCGGTTTTTCAAATATTAGAACCAAACCAAACCAATTAAGTCGGTTTTTTCTCGATTCGATTTATGTCGGTTTTTCGGTTTTTTTCGTTTTTTTCGGTTAGTTGTCGGGTTTTTCTTAAATATAAGACATACACTACCAAGCACATATTCCGGGGACCAAATTTTCAACGTAACACTATCAAATCAATTGCCTTTTGAGAAATCTATTATTTACTAAAATATATTGATGATAATTGAATCAAATAGTGATGAATAATTTAAGGACTCAATTAAAAATATATTTTTTTAACATGAAATGGAGTCTTACACTTAACAAAAGAAAACTACCAATCAAACTAGAATATAAAGGTAAAGAACTGTATTAAAAGTGCAAACGATTAACATTCACCATAAAAGTTTTGAAATTTTGTATAAAAATATACATATATATAGGTGTAGTAATAAGTTTGAAATAGTTATTCCTATAGTCGGTTTGGTTCGGTTATTTTTTTATTAAAACCAAAACCAAACCAAATTTGATCGGTTTTTAAAATTCAAAACCAAAATTAAACCAAATAAAAAAGTATCGGATTTTTTTGTCGGTTTGGTTTGGTTTTCGGTTTGGTTCTATTTTTCGGGTTTTTATTAACACCCCTAACTGCAAGCTGCTGTGTAAGCTGCTTGTAAGCTGCTGTGTAAGCTGCTACTGCAAGCTGCTTGTAAGCTGCTACTGTACCAGATATCGATAAACATATTTACGGCGGAGTCACATATGGTTAAGCTTCTTCAGGAAGCTTATTTACAACGGAGTACTAAATGAACATCCATAATATAATATATATTTATAACACTCCCCCTTGGATGTTCATTAAAAGATAATGTGCCTCATTAAAACCTTACTTGGAAAAACCCAGTGGGAAAAAATCCTAGTGAAGGAAAAAGAGTACACATATTTAGTAATACGCATTGCTAGGTGCCTCATTAAAAACCTTATAAGGAAAACCTCGTGGGAAAAACCTTAGTAAGGAAAAAAGAGAGCATCGCGTATTTTACTCTCCCTGATGAAAACCTTGTTTCAAATATTTGAGTCTCCGCATTCCAATCTTGTATATCATCTTCTCAAAAGTTAAAGTTGGCAAAAATTTAGTGAACAAATTTGCCGGATTGTCACTTGAACAGATTTGTTGCACATCAATGTCACCATTTTTCTGAAGATCACGTGTGTAGAATAATTTTGGTGAAATGTGCTTTGTTCTATCTCCTTTTATAAATTTTCCCTTTAATTGGGCTATGCATGCAACATTATCTTCGTATAAAATTGTGGGCCTTTTCTCACATTCCAAATTTGATCTCAACTATACGCATTCCCTACTTGCTTCATGAATAGCTATTATCTCAGCATGATTTGAAGAAGTAGCAACAATAGATTATTTTGTGGAGTGCCATGATATGACAGTACCTCCATATGTAAATAGGTACCCGATTTGGGATCGAACTTTATGGGGATCAGATAAATAGCCTGCATCTGCATAACCAACAAGATCTGCGCTATCTTTGTTAGCATAAAATACCCATATCAAGAGTTCCCTTTAAATATCTCAATATATGCTTAATCCCGTTCCAATATCTCAGTGTAGGAGAAGAACTATATCTTGCTATTAAATTAACAGAAAATGATATGTCAGGCCTTGTAGCATTAGCGAGATACATTAGTGCACCAATTGTACTGAGATATGGTACCTCGGGACCAAGGAGTTCCTCATCCTCTTCTGGAGGTCGGAACAAATCCTTATTCACTTCAAGTGATCGAACAACCATTGGTGTACTTAATGAGTGCGGTTTGTCCATGTAAAAGCGTTTTAAGACCCTTTCTGTATAGGCAATTTGATGGATAAAGATCATGCCTGCTAAATGTTCAATTTGCAGACCAAGACAAAGTTTTGTCTTTCCAAGATCTTTCATCTCAAATTCTTTCTTAAGATATTCAATTGCCTTTTGGAGCTCTTCTGGAGTTCCAACAAGATTTATGTCATCAACATAAATAGCAAGTATAACAAATTCTGATGCCAGTTTCTTTATAAAAATACATAGACAAATACCATTATTTATGTAACCTTCTTTCAGCAAATATTCACTAAGGTGATTATACCACATGCGCCCAGATTGCTTTAAACCGTACAAAGATCTTTGTAATCTGGTTGAATACATTTTCCGAGATTTTGAATATGCTTCAGGCATTTTAAATCTTTCAGGGTTTTTCATGTAAATTTCATTATCAAGTGAGCCGTACATATAAGCTGTAACCACATCCATTAGATGTATTTCAAGCCTTTCACATAAGGCTAAACTGATGAGATATAGAAATGTTATGGAATCCATAACGGGCGAATATGTTTCTTCATAATCGACTCCAGGTCGTTGTGACAATCCTTGTGCGACAAGGCGAGCCTTGTATCTTTTAAATTCATCTTCATCATTCCTTTTCCGCACAAAAATCCATTTATGACCAAATGGATTTATACCAGCAGGTGTTTGGACTACTGGTCCAAAGACCTCTCTTTTAGCGAGTGACTTCAATTCCGATTGAATTGCCTCTTGCCATTTTGGCCAATCAATTCTTTGTCAACATTCTTCGACAGATCGGGGTTCAAGATCTTCATTGTCTTGCATAATGTTTAGTGCTACATTATATGCAAAAATATTATACACCACTATTTCAGATCGATTTAAATTAATCTCATCACCAGTAGAACTTATTAAAAGTTCCTCACTCACTTGAGTCTCGGGTTCATTGATTTCTTCAGGAATCTCAGAATGAATCAGATCTTGGGTCTCTTCAGGAGATCCCTTCATAATATTATTTTGATCATTTGTCGATTTTCTTTTTCTAGGATTTCGATCCTTAGAACCCAAAGGCCTACCACGCTTCAGGCGTGCTTTGGGTTTACTAGCTATCATACTAGTAGATGGTCCTGCTGGGACATCAATTCAGATAGGCATATTCTATGCAGGGATATATGACTTAGTTATCCTTTTCAAATCAGTAAATGCGTCTGGCATTTGATTTGCTATATTCTGTAAATGGATGATCTTCTGGACTTCCTGATTACATATAGGGTACGTGGATCAAAATGAGATAATGATGAAACTTTCCACACAATTTCTCTTTTGATTTCCTTTTTATCTCCCCCTAATTGTGGGAAATTTGTTTCATCAAATCGACAATCTGCAAATCGAGCAGTAAATAAATCTCCGTCAATGGTTCAAGATAGCGAATAATAGAGGGTGATTCAAACCCAATATATATTCCTAACCTTCTATGTGGGCCCATCTTACTACGTTGTGGTGGTGCTACTGGCACATATACAGCGCATCCAAAAATTTGTAGATGGGCAATATTTGGTTCATGACCAAAAACTAATTGTGACGGAGAATATTTATTATAATGTGTCAGTATGAGACGAATAAGTGATGCTTCATGCAAGATAGCATGGCCCCAAACTGTAGTGGGCAATTTTATTTTCATAAGTAGTAGTCTTGCTATCAATTGCAGGCGTTTAATAAATGACTTTGCAAGGCCATTTTGAGTATGAACATAAGCTACATGATGTTCAACTTTTATCCCAATTGATAGATAATAATCATCAAAAGCTTGAGATGAAAATTCTCCAGCATTATCAAGGCGAATAGCCTTTATAGGATAATCTGGGAATTGTGCCCTTAATCGAATTATTTGGGTTAATAGCTTTGCAAACGCCAGGTTGCGAGATGATAACAGGCACACATGAGACCATCTTGAAGATGCATCTATTATGACCATAAAATATCTAAACAACCCACTTGGTGGGTGAAAAGGTCCACATATATCCCCATGTATACGCTCTAATAAAGGCAGGGGATTCCATGCCAACCTTCATTGGTGATGGTCTAGTGATCATGTTGCCTTGATAACAAGCATCCCAAGAAAATTCATCATTTGTAAGAATCTTCAGGTTCTTTAGTGGATGCCCACTTGAATTTTCAACAATTCATCTCATCATTATTGATCCAGGATGGCCCAAACGGCCATGCCAAAGCACAAAAGTATTTGAATAAGTAAACTTCTGGTTTACGATAGAGTGTGCTTCAACTGTACTGATCTTTGAATAGTATAATCCAGAAGATAAAGTTGGTAACTTTTCTATAATGCATTTCTGGCCATAAATATTCTTTGTAATACAAAGATATTCCAGGTTCATTTCATCTATTGTCTCAACATGATACCCATTTCAGCGGATATCTATAAAACTCAACAAGTTTCTTCGGGACTTGGAGGAGAACAATGCATTGTTTATAATAAGTTTTGTTCCCTTAGAGAGAAATATAATGGCTCTTCCGGAGCCTTCAATCAAACGTATATTACCAGAAATTATAGAAATATTTGCTTTTTCCATATGCAAATAAGAAAAGTATTTCTGATCCTTGAATATGGCATGAGTTGTTCCACTATCAATTACACAAATATCTTCATGATTGGTCTTTGATCCAAACATAATTTGAGGATTATCCATATTCTTCAAAATGACATAAACAAAATAAATATTATAGTAAATATCATTATCAAAACATAAATTTTACATAACCATACTAACTAATACAAACAACAGAAATTTAAATTTCTACAAATGCATCAGCGATCACATGACTTGTTTCTCCTTCTGGGAGTACAAAGTAATCAGCTACATCCAAATGCATGAAGTCAATATTATCTTCAGAAATAAAATTTGCTTTAGCATTTTTCTCTGTCTTCTTCAGGGAGGCTTGATAAATCTCAACCAGGTGCTTGGCGTACGACAAGTACCTGACCAGTGCCCTTTTCCTCCACATCTATAACATGCATTTTCTGCATTTGTTGCTTGCACCGCTTCATGATTTTGTTCCTTCCTTTTCCACTGCTGGTGGTTAGGAAGGTTCTTTGGTGCATTATTATTATCATGATTAGATTTTCTTCCCCGACCACAGCCATGACCACGACTGGGGCCACGACCTCTTCCACGCTTAGCTTGGTGGAAGTCCGTCTCATTCACTTCAAGGAATGGACAAGAACCAGTTGGTCGACTTTCATGATTTTTCATTAATAGCCCATTATGTTGCTCGGCTACAAGAAGATGTGAGATAAGTTCAGAATAATTTTTGAATCCCATCTATCGATATTGCTGCTGCAGGAGCATATTCGAGGCATGAAAAGTGGTAAAAGTTTTCTCCAACATATCATGATTAGTATTGTTATCACCACATAATTTCAATTGGGAAATAATCCTGAACATAGCAGAATTATACTCAGTGATAGATTTAAAATCTTATAGCCTTAAATGAGTCCAGTCATAACGTGCCTGTGGAAGAACGACCATCTTCAGGTGGTCATATCTATCTTTTAAATTATTCCACAGTATGACTGGATTTTTAATAGTGAGATATTCCATTTTCAAGCCTTCATCTACGTGATGGCGTAGGAATATCATTGTTTTGGCACGGTCTTGGTTTGATGCTTGATTTTGTCCTTGATGGTGTCTTCCAGACCCATTGTATCAAGATTAATTTCAGCATCAAGCACCCATGACATGTAGCTTTTGCCCGATATATTCAGGGCTACAAATTCAAGTTTAGAAAGATTTGACATTATTTAGAAAAAGAAAATTCGTACATTTGATACGTTCAAAGTATTTGCTCGAGATGGCAGAGTCTCGTGCTGATAACGTGTTATGAAATAACGATTGTAAAGTAAATAAACCAAAGATAAGTATATATATATATATAGTGATATATTATTTAACTTTCAAACTGATGTACATAATGAACTGAAATCTCGTCTATTTATAGAAGAAGAAAGTTGTTGTGTAAGCTGCTACTGCAAGCTGCTTGTAAGCTGCTGTGTAAGTTGCTTGTAAGCTGCTGCTGTACCAGATATAGATAAGCATATTTACGGCGGAGTCCCATATGGATAAGCTTCTTCAGGAAGCTTATTTACAACGGAGTACTAAATGAACATCCATAATATAATATATATTTGTAACACTGAGTTATATATACTACTTAAGATTCCAAAGCAAAGTAGTAAAAAACAAATAATTTATTATCCCAAAACTAAGAATAGGATTTTTTTCCCGTAAAAATAGCACAGGCTAGCCAGTTTTTGGACTAGTCATTTAAAAATAGCCAGTGTTTGCAAACTCATTGAAAAATAGCCACTATTTTGCTGCAACACAGAAAGTTCCAGCATAATATACTGGAGATCGGTGCACCTGTGTATGAACTTCCAGCATATTATGCTAGAACTCCAACACGCGGAAAGTTCCAGTATAACATATTGGAGATTGGAACACATGTGTATGAACTTCCAACATATTATGCTGGACTGTATATTATACTAGAACTCCAGTATATTATGCTAGAAGTCCAGTATACTGGAACTCAAGTATAATATACTGGAGTTCTAGTATACTTATGCTATAATATACTAGAGTTCCAGTATATTATACTGGAATTCTAGTATAATATATTGGAGTATTATCCGGATTTGAACAGTGTTTTCGTTAAGATTAACCTTTACATGAAAAGTGGCTAAATTTCGATTACTTTTGAAATTGTGGCTATTTTTGAATGACCACCTGTAAATCTGGCTATTTTTGAATTTTGCCCAATTTTTTCTTATGCACAACCACATTGACAATTAATTAGATAGAGAAAATGAGTTCAATAAGGATTATTGTCACTTTTAGCATGCACAAGAAATTATTTATATTTGGTAGTCGAAAAAAGTATATAAAATTTGTATAATTTTTGTATATAACATATAAAATGAATGTATATATAAAAGAAAATGTTACCTCCTATAGCAAAGATATACACCCTCTTTTTTATAAATCAAAATAATTTTAAAATATTATTTTCTATAGCTACATTTTATATTTTATAGCAATTATTTTTGTGTGGTATATACCACCATTGTCATCTCTCTTAGATGGCCGGATATACCTTTTTTTTAAGGGATTGCTGTTACTGTATTCATGAATACATGGCGCCAATATATGTGAATACATGCGTGTACATCAGTATTCATGAATACAACAGAGCGAATACATGCGCGTGCAGCTGGACTACCCTGATTTTAGGCGTTTTTTGTTGTTGTATTCATGAATACATGACGCGAATAGATGTGAATACATGCGCGTACAACTGGACTGCCCTGATTTTAGGCCTTTTTTACTGTTGTATTCATGAATACAACAACGCGAATACCATACATGGGTGTATAGCTGGACTGCCCTGATTTTAGGCGCTTTTAACTATTTTATTCATGAATACATGGGAAGACATGCGCGTACAGTTGGACTGCCCTGATTTTCGGCGCTTTTTGCTCCTATATTCATGAATACAACAACGTGAATACATGTGAATACACTATCGTAACAACTGAATAGTAGCTATAAGAAGTAATTATGGATATGGTAGCTATAAGAAGTTAATAACCACTAAACAATAGTGGTTTATGAAAATATACAAATTTTATATATTTTTCGGCTATAATTTTACAGCAGCTATACAATGTAATTTTCTCGTCCAATAAGGTATAAGCCCAGCTTTAGGATGAGAGATCAGCCCACTGAAATTATTTGTTGGGCTCGTTAAAGCATTTTGCCTTAAGGCCCAATACGTTATTATACCCATTAGCCTTTCTACTTAATGTATGAAACAGTAACAAAGTATTAAAAAAGGTCGAATATGCGATAATTTCTCCTTTATTCGTAGGAGAACTGCTGTTTTGGTTTCTAATTAAAACTTAGAGGGTGTTTGGATTGGCTTTTAAGGTGGTCAAATCAGCTTTTAAGCTCTTTTTAGCTTTTTTTAGTGTTTGGCAAAATCAAAAAGTGCTTAAAGCAAGTTTAAAACAGCTTAAAACAAGCCAAAAGCGAGAAGCTGAGCAATCCCAACTTATTGCTTTTTGGCTTAAAAGCTATTTCTGCTGAAAAACCACTTTTTTTAAGCCAATCCAAACGGGTTCTTATTCTCGCTAAGTAATAGCTTGAAAAACTAACACTATGTTCAATGTTTGGCTAAAATTGGTTTAATAAACTTTAGTGTTTTACCCGATTACTAACCTAAGCCACAAAGTTAAAATAAGTTTTAAATTTCATTGATTAAATTATAATCCTACCACAGAAATTTCTTGTAATAATCTGATCAATACATACATTATACCTTATTAGGTTCCATACATGCAAACTACATGCTAGTAGTTAAGAAAAAAAACTTAAAAAACAAAGTAAGAAGATGAAGGAAAAATATTGAAGTTACTAATTTAGTTCTTTAACATTGATTGTGCAAGATAATAGGCTTCGAAAAATTGAAGCTAAAGCCGCACATGATGTCTTCTTAGCCCTTCTAAAACCATTTACGTTACGAGCTTTTCGTTTTAATTCTTTATATAATTTCAGTATTGTTTTCTCAAGAACACTCTCTTCTTTTGAAAAAGTGTAGCTTCTTAAGTATAATTGCCTGTATGAAAGGTTGTCCAGCACCATCGGCTTAGGCTGACTGCACTCAATATTGCTATCGTGATTTACTCTTGAGATGACTGTTTTTATGAACTCAACGTCGGATTCTGGCCATTTATACATGTTCACGTATGTTGCTCTTACTGGTGCTCTGGCGATTTCGTCAACGCAAGTCGATAATACACTGAGGTTGTTGTTGTTGTTATAAGTTGATATGTCGGAGGAAGCCATCTTGGTTTTCCGGCGAGTGTATGAGTGGAAACAAGCTTAGATTATCGTTTTGTTAATTTGTGTTAACGTTTGTGTATTGGATGGGATCAGGTAGCATCATCACCCTATAGTATTTATAATTAGTACAAATTCTTAAAAGCTAGAAATCCTATTCCCATATTATTTATACTACTAAACCTATTTAAACATGAATTAAAGGGACTAACAAAATACAAACCCTAAGCAATTTAGGATTACTAAGTTTGGTTTAATTCTAATAAGTATTTGTGCTTCACTCACTTCTGCTAGTATAGTACTACTAGGTATGAATGATATTATTTGACTGCTCAGCAAACAATACTACAGTACGTATGAATTGTTGTAAATATTTTCTTTTACCATTTATGTCATCATTTAGCAAGTTTGTTAGTAAGAATAAGAAAAAAAACAGAAAGAAACAAAAGCACTTTGGATTATACTCATCGTGCCAAAAACATTAGGGGTCGTTTTGTAGGGCGTATAAGAATAATGCTAAATAAGGTGTATTAGTAACGCATGAGTTAGTAATGCAAGCATTAGTTATATAGAGATTATTTCTTATTCATTGTTTGACGTGGTGTATTAAAAATTAAAATGCATTGCACAATTTTAAAGAAAATTAGTTGTTCACAAAAAAGTCCTCCATATTCTTTAACTTTAAGGGACTGTAAGGATAATTTTGTATTTAACCATGCTAATGCATGCATTAATAATCTTTGTATTGCTAATGCCATGCTTTTCTATGCATTAGCTATACATAGTATAATACCAAATAAGGTGTATAACTAATGCTTGTATTAGTTATACATAGATTGAAAAAGTGTACCAAACAAGGTATTACTAATACACCAAGCTAATGCATACATTATTCTCTCTAACACACTCTATCAAACGACCTCTAAAAATTAAGCGATCTCAAAACCTATCTCTTTGATTTTGAGTTCAACCCTCCTTGATTGTATGAGCAATTTGTGGCTATGGCCGCAAAGTAATTACAGGCTGTTGTTATAGACTTGGAAGTGGCCACAGCGGCAAATGCATTAAGTGGACACGGCTGCAAAGTGTAATAAAGGCTACTTCTGCAATTAATAATAAGAAGGGGCTGGATTTGCAAGATAAGCCCGTCTGTGGCTGCCTCTTTTGAATTGGGCTTCAAGTCCATAATTCAGGCCCAGACCAATAGTAGTTATAATAGCCCAATTCTCATTCCTTCCTTAATAAGCCCATAATAATGAAATACTCTCTTAGCTAATAACTTTACATTAAGAAAGAACACTAGGGAGCATCGATAAATAATACCTTTTTCAATAGCTTTAATAATAAATTCATAATAAACCCATGAAATAAACTCTTTGGCTTTAACTAAGTAACTTTGCATTAACCAAAAATTTTGAAAGAAGAAAAGGAAAAAATAGAAACGTTAGTGAACTGTTAGGCACGATTTACGATGTTTGTCTAAATAGTGGACTCGTTTACGTAGCGTGATTTGTGACATTAAATAAATTGCTCTAATAATTTCCTAGCTTTAGATGATCCTTAATTTTGTTCATCCTTCTATTATAACCGCTGATTCGCTTGTGTAGCATAATTGTGACATTGGATGAAATTCGAAGTTAATTTTATATTAAAAGCGTAATAATTTTTCAAAAATTTGAGGCTTGACGACTAATTGTTTGTTATGATTGCAGGTTCGCTTGCCTGATGCGACATGACAAACTAGTAATTTTTATCTCGATCATGGATTCATTTGCTTGAGGTGGTTATGACAACTTAATATTAGTTAAAACTTCCAATAACATTCAATAATCAAACAGTAATAGCAGATATAGGCAAAATACAATCCCAACAAAATATAGAAATATTTGAAATTAATGTAAAGCGCAATATAATTAATCAATGATCGTTCTAGAACTACGAGACTCGGGAGGGGGGAAGGGTGGGGGCTCGCACCTTTCTGTCGGTCAACAGGATCATTATCCGTTCGTCTGTTTTTGCATACCAATGAAGAAAACTTTCCTTTGACTAGGGATTTAAATAAAAGGTCGCTCGAAATATCATAACTTAAATTTCGAATAGCGCTCTTAAAAACTGTAAAAATAATTCCTTCTCAAATCCATCAATTTAACTGGAAAAACTTTCTTTTGAAAAAAGAGGTGTGACATTGATAACTCTCTCCCTCTGTATATATATATTAAATATCTTATTTTATTTTTAAATTTTTTTTTACTTATGACTGTATAAATATCATAATATATTTAGGACCATACAAATTCTAAGAGCAACTTTGATACGTTGCTAAAAACCTTTCTTTCTTTCTTAGGTTCTTTATCGAATCAAACACATCGTACAAAATGAAATGAAAGGATTACAATTTACATAATTAATTTACTGTGAGAAAACATAAAAAAGCAAAACAGATGAAACAAATGAAGAAAGAACCAATAATGCCTTTTTTGGGACCATCAAATAGGAGGTCCCTTCCTTTTGTATTTTTTCTCCTGTGATTTGGCACGTAGAGGAAAGACGTGGTTAATGATTATACCGTTATCTCTTTATAACAGTTTTATTTGTTTCGAATAATTTTTAAATATTGTTATAAATAACATAACATGAAAATTTATTTCAAAAAAAACCTGACTTAAATTGTTGTATATCGAGGTCTGACCGTAAACGAATAGCAGAACGACGTGGTTAATGGTTATATAAAAATTAATATCAGAAAATAATAAATAAAGTGTGGTAGTAAGAAGAACACGTTTTTCACTTCCTAAATGATTCCATCAACAGCGATCGTTATTTTTATTCTTGCATAGGGAACACAAAATTGTAGAAAGAAAGCAAAGAGATTCCTTTTTTCATTGTTGTTTTTGTATTTAATTTAAGCACAATGTTCTGTAATTTTATTTTTATTATTTCAATAAAACTATACGACTTATCTAGCTAAAGTTTGATTTGAACATCTTCTTGTATAAGTAGTTAAGGATTTTTAACAAAGTGAATACCTAACCTATCATGTATATTGCAATTACTATTATTTTTTAGTTCACGTACTTATGCATTATCAAGAGACAACAATTATAATGAGTCTAGAACTGTTGAGTATGAATATATTTGTGGTCTTATCACATAATTAATTATGAGATTAATTAGTTGCTTCACCTAATTATGATTTTGTGGGGTCTTAATGTAACTACAATTTGGGGTCATGCATGCTACTATTACTTGGGCATATATATAGTATAGTTAAGATTCAGAAGATATTTAGTGATGTGACAAATTAAATGCATGGTCCTTATACCTTTTAAAGCAACATCGATCTATATATGTATCTTTTCTTATCTTCCCAACCGTATTATTTATGGTCCTTATTAGATAAAAAGATTATGCAACTTGCTAATTTTGCTTTTTTATTGAGTGGCTAATGTTCATTATCTTGCCTACGGGAAGGAACTAGAGCCCATTTGGATTGACTTAAAAACGTGACTTTTTAGCATAAATAATTTTTAAGTCAAAAGGCATTAAGAGCCTATTTGGATTGACTTATTTTAAGTGCTTTTAAGTCAAAATAACTTTTAAGTTATTTTGTAGTATTTGGATAGAGTAAAAAAGTGTTTTTAAGCACTTGTTTTTAAGCTAAAATGACAAAATAAGCCAAAAGCCAAAAACTAGAATTCATAACTTATGGTTTTTGGCTTAAAAGTCACATAAAACAAGCCCGTCCAAACGAGCTCTAAGTTGGGGTTGCCCAAGTTATTGCTTTTGACTTGTTTTAAACCGTTTTTAACTTACGCACTTTTTAACTTTGTCAAACAGTGAAAAAAAATTAAAATAGTCTAAAAACCAATCCAAACACTCTCCTAGCATTCGGATTACGGGTTCAGTCAAAACCAGTTGCTTTGGTCCAAACTATATTTGTCTTAAAAAATTATTGGAACACACACATGGACACACACACACAAAGAAAAAAATATGAATTTAAAACTTAACAACTTAAAAGAACTAAAATCCCGAACCTCATAAAATTTCAAATTCTAGTTCACCTTTACTTGCCTATTTAATTAATTTCTTTGTCACCCCGCTCTTTATTTTCATAATTTTTCATTTACTTGTAATTTGTGAAAATATAGCGATTTAGCCAATGCATAGTCTAGCTAGCTTAAACACAAGTACTTCGTAAAATGAATATGATTTGGAATATTTGAAACAATAGTTGTTGATTGATTGTTCTAACTAAGTCTTTGTTTACCAATTTGGTCAATTATTTCAACTTCAAACTTGAAATAGAAAAAATGAAGTTTGAAAAACAAGTTTTAGAAGTAATTTTTTTTGAGTTTTCACTAATAAAATATTAATTTTTTTTGGGTTCAAATTTCAATTTCGAATAGTCTATTTTATCGTCAATCCAATGTATATGAACCTCAGAACCTTATATTGATGCAAGCCATCTTAGGACATAGCTCTTCAAATTGCCCCCATATATTTTGAACGCCCGGCTGCTCCATCATCGACTTATGTTTTTCAAGTAACACACTATATGCGTACCGCATGATATACATATACTATCAAATAACCAAAGGAACAACAAAAGTATAAGATTGACTAGGCTAGAGGCGGACATATTGGGGCGGAGCTAGTCCATCAACTACGGATTCGGCCGAACACAGTAGCTTTGGTCCAAATTTTTTATTTTTCTTATGAAATTCATTGATTATGTCCTAATTATTGATTTAGAACCCATTGACTTAAAATGATTAGAACCCCGAACTCATAACCTTCAAATTCTGACTTCGCCTCTACGGACATACCCTTTGGGTAGGGGGTCATTGGCCCGCGGTAACTTTAGAATAAATATATGTATATAGGTGTATATATCTTAAGTAACACACACACATATATATATTGGCACTAAATATTAGATAGCTATATTGGTTGATTTAGGGTCACAACTTGACTTTTAATGCGCTACCTAAGTTGGATTTCGGCTCTAGCATTTCGACAAATTTTTTATTGGACAATAGTGCCACCGTTACTTTCAAAATTTGGGGTCCACCTATGAACTAGACAGAGGAGCAAGCCTAACATATTTCACTTATATAAAAGCCAGTATATCACTTTCAATTCAGTTGTACGGTTTCCAGAAGAATGAGAAAAAGAAGAAAAGTTAAACTAGTTGATTTACACCAAATTGCATGCTAGCTTTCTCCATCACTCCAGTTGTAATCCTCTACTACATCTCTGTTTGTATGTACTTTCACATCTTAAGCAAAATTGATATTTAGTAATGTCCTTGTCATGGACAGATCAAATGTTTCGAAGCCCTCTCTATATATGTGATCCTTCTTATTTCTTTTGAAATTATATATATAGGAGTACTGATCTTTTACTATTTAAACCCCAAAACTCCAAGGATTAATTGGCAATGACTCTCCACTTGTGTCCGATATCGGTATTGATGGGCTTGTATTCTATTTTGATGATCTAACAAACTTTCATGTAAAGAACCAGATAAAGGACCTGATGCGTAACCATCACAACCAGTCAGCCTAAACTCAAGTAATCTGGGCAGTGTACTGTTGAACTCACAGGAAACAACTGAAGGACTTGATCCCTTGACATTCTCACTGACGGAAGTACAAGTCAACTCTACAGCTGGAAAGTTGTGACAGAAACGTGACTGCCTACAACTGTACATGCTACAATGCAGTAACAGTGCAACAGTCACTTCCCATTGGTTGAAAAGTGTACTAACTAGGTATGGGCATCCTCCTTGGGATGTCCTAGGGTTATAATATCTTGTTTGGAGACAAACAAGATATTCACTTGAGCATTTACTAAAAACATTCTCTCAAGCATTGAAGCGTGCTCTAGCATTCAAGACTCAAGTGTGTCAAGAACAAGAAGACAACTCCACTAAGACGGACCAATTTCACCACATGTTGTTAGGTGTCCTTAGTTGAGTTGTAATCTTGTATTTTGCTTTTCATTGTATCCTACTTGCTTTCGTAGAAGCACGATTCTATGAAAATTCAAACCATAAATGTTGTGTGTTTATGTTGTGACTAGTGTAGTCATAAGTTAAAAGTCTTTGTAATTAGTGAGTGACAAAGTGGCTTGTAATAGGTATTACAAGTTAGTGTGTTAAAGTCTTTGTAAGAGTGTCATTACAAATTGGCTTGTAATAATTGTGATTACAAGTTAGTGAAGTTGAAATCCTACAAGTGTAGGTCGTGGTTTTTGTCTCCTTGAGTTGAGATTTTTCCACGTAAAAATCCCGTGTCTCTTTTACTTGCTGTCCCCGTGTATTTCTCTGAGGGAACTGGTAGAAAACCAGGTCTCTCTACAGTTTGGTGGATTCATAGAAACTATCAATTGGTATCAGAGCGAGTTCTTTCTAAATGGCTAACACCTAGAAAGGATCTCTAATGGCTGCTCCACCTAATTTTGAATAAGGACAATCAACATATCGACCTCCTAGATTCAATGGTCAATACTACGGGTGGTGGAAGACTCGTATGCATGACTTCATAATGGATGAAGATTCAGAACTATGGGACATCATCTGTGATGGTCCACATGTTCCTATGCAGAAGGTCGGAGAAGCAAGTTTATTGGTACCCTAGACCAGGAAAGAGTTTAGTGATGTTGACAGGAAGGCAGTGGAAAAGAACTTTCGTGCCAAGAAAATCCTGGTATGCGGTATAGGACCTGATGAGTACAACGGGATCTCAGCATGCCAATCAGCTAAGGAGATCTGGGAAGCTTTACAGACAACTATGAAGGAACGACTCAAGTCAAGCAATCCAAAACGATATGCTTGCCACTGAGTATGAACTGTTCTGGATGAAGGATGATGAATCTATACAGGACATGCATACTAGATTCACCTCCATCATAAATGAGCTTCACTCACTAGGAGAAGTCCTTCCTAGAAACAAGTTGGTTCAGAAGATTCTAAGTGTGCTCCCCAGCTCCTGGGAAAGCAAAGTGGACGCTATCACTGAAGCGAAAGACTTGCAAACTCTAACCATGGATGAGTTGATTGGAAATTTGAAAACATATGAGATGAAGAAGAAGAAAGACAATGAGAGAAGAGAACCAAAGAAGGAGAAGAACCTGGTTCTTCAAGCTGAAAAGAACGAGTCAAGTGAAGATGATAATGACATGGCTTATCTCACTAAGAGATTCTAGAAGATGGTTCGAAGGAATGGTGGGATACCAAGAAGAGGCAGCTCAAGCAAGCCTAGAAACTATGACTTGTGTGACAAATGTGGAAAGCCGGGGCATTTCATCAAGGACTGTCCACTACTGAAGCAGGAGCCCTACAAGTACAATGCTGACAAGACTGCCAAGAGGAACCAGGTCCCTGACAAACGTTTATGCCAGAAGAGTGTTGCTGATAATGTGGTGATACAAGCCCTGGCGGTCGGTCTGGGGAGATTCATCTAGTGAATCAGAGGAGGAACCAGAAGCAGATAACAACTCTATGATGGCAGTAGAGAACGAGGCCAAGGTGTATGATTCACTATTCGCGCTAATGGCTCAGTCCGGCGATGGTGAAGAAGATGAAAATGTTGAGGTAAACTTCAGGGATGTTCAGAGAAATCTGAAATCCTACTCTTCAAAAAATCTAATATCCTTGGCAAATGTTCTTATTGATGCTTACTACAGTCTAATTGATGAAAAAAGATTCTTTAATCATAGATCTAGGAGAAACGAAACAGTCCAGAGATGATTTAGTTGTGTGTGTGGTAGATTTGAAAGAAACCATAAGTGAGCTTGAGAAAGAAAAAGAATCCTTAACGTGTAGACTAAACAATTTAGAAAATGAGAGAGATGATTTGATGGTGGTAGTTGTGGACCTAAAAGACACCATAAGTAACTTTGAGAAGGCTAAGAAAACACTAGTTGAAAAAACAAATAGTGCAGAAGATGAGAGAGATGATCTAATTGTACTGGTAGTAGACCTAAAGGAGACAGTGGAGAACCTGAACACCGAGAAGAATACTCTAGCTGAGAAAATTAATGTTGTTAAACAAGAAATAGATGATCTTTTAGTGGTAATTACAGACTTAGAAGAAACTATTGAGGGACTCAAATTAGAACCTGGTGCTTCAAGCATGGATGAGGGAAAAAGATAGCTAGCGAGGAAAACATTAAGCTTGAAAAGGAACTGAATGATGTCAAAACAAGGCTGTGTTGTGAGCTTGAGAAAAAACAGGCAACTACAAGCTGAAATGGCTAAACTAAAATCTAATATTGAGAAATCACTGAATTGGACATGGTCTACAGACGCTGTCACAGCCATGTACTTAAATAACAGTGGAAACAGGCAGGGAATTGGGTTCCAAAAGGAGAAAATTCCTTACAACCCTCACAACAAGTATGTCACTGTCCCATACAATTGGCTTGTACCCATTGTGGGAACAACGGGCACTTCAAGGAAAGTTTCCCAGTCAGGGATTAGTCAGTTCAAAAAAATAAAATATTATCTGGCAAGAGAAATACCAAGCAGGGATCTGGTCCCAACAAGAAAAATCGATTTCTGCCTGCATGGATTGGAAGAGCACTCATTCACTTGTTTCCAAACTACAAGGGACCCAATTTTTTTTTGGGTTCCTAAGTCTAACCCTTGATTTACTTGTGCAGGGATCAACGAGAGGAACTCGACTACAATGAATCATGGACAGTGGATTCTCAAAGCATATGATTTGAAACACCATGGATTTCCTCTCACTGAAATCCCTGCAAGGAAGAGATGTATCCTTTAGCAATGGAAAGAAGGGATACACTCTCGGTGTTGGAAGGGTTGGAAGATCTCTGGAGCACTCAATTGAAAATGTGTATTATGTTGATGGTTTGAAATATAGCCTATTGAGTGTTCTCAAATCTGTGATAAAGGAAACAAAGTGGAATTCTTGTCCAAAGTATGCACTGTTACCAGTTTGGTAACTGGTGAAGTGGTGTTGATAGCCAAGAGACACAAGAACATCTATGTTGCTGATTTCGAATCACTGGAAGCTGGTGAGGTGAACTGCTTAAAGGCAATTGATGATGATGCAGAACTATGGCATAGACGACTGGGTCATGCAAGCTTCTCCCTTCTAAATAAGCTGATACAGAAGGCCTGGTTCATGGTCTGCCCAACTCCAAGTTCAAGGAGAACAGAGTCTATGATGCATGTGCCAAAGGAAAACATGTGAAATCATCCTTTAAGCCAAAGAAGGATGTTATCACATCAAGACCTCTTGAACTCCTTCACATGGATCTGTGTGGCCCTATGATAAATCCAAGCCGAGGTGGAAAGAAGTACATCTTCGTGATTGTGGATGACTACTCAAGATTCACTTGGACACTGCTTCTTAGAACAAAAGATGAAACATTTGAAGTATTTGTGGCTTTTGTCAAGAAAATCCAAGGGAAGATGGAGTTGAAGGTAGCTTGCATCAGATCCGACCATGGGACTGAATTTGATAATGCAAAATTTGATGAGTTTTGCATTGAAAATGGAATCACTCACAACTTCTCAGCTCTTAGGACTCCTTAGCAAAATGGAGTGGTGGAAAGGAAAAATAGAACCCTGGAAGACATGGCACGAACATTGCTCATCGACACTGGAATTGAAAAGAACGTCTGGGCTGAAGCAATCAACACGACATGCTACTTGGTGAGCAGGTGCATGATCAGGTCCTTCTTAAACAAAACCCCTTATGAACTGATCAATGGAAGAAAGACAAAGATAACTCATCTGAGAGCCTTTGGATGCAAATGCTATGTTCCGAATAATGGGAAGGATCAACTTTGAAAATTCGATGCCAAAAGTGATGAAGGAATCTTCTTGGGGTACTCTTCTCAAAGCAAAGTATACAAAGTGTACAACAAGAGAAACCAATGCGTAGAAGAAAGTGTCCATGTGCTATTCAATGAGACACCTTCCTCTAACAAGGAAGGAAGTGGTGATGATCAAGACAATGAACCACTCTTGGTTCCTGGAGAGATATCTGATGTCTCAAATGGCAAAGCCGACATGATGAGCCAGATGAAGGATATTAGTGATGGCAATGCAACCTCTTCCTCAAGTTCTCAGGAGGAACCTGGTGCTATAATTTCTCCTATTGAAGTTGAAGAAAGAGTTGGAGATGCTGTGGAAGGTACACCACAGGTAGCGGAACAAGGAGTGCAAGGAAACTCTTATGATCTACCCAGTTCTTCCACAAATCAAATACATGTCCCAAATTGGAAACACAAAATCTCTCATCCCCTTGATAACATAATCACTCCCCTTGATTCTGGAGTCCAAACTCGATACAAAACCAGAAATTCCCTAGCTTTTTCAGCCTTTCTTTCTCAAATAGAATAAAAACATATCAAGGAAGCTCTAAAGGATGTAGACTAGATCATTGCTTTGCAGGAGGAGCTACATCAATTTGAAAGAAACAGAGTTTGGCACCTGGTACCTCGATCCTCAGACAGAGCCATCATAGGAACCAGGTGGGTGTTCAGGAACAAGCTGGATGAGAACGAAAACACTACTAGAAATAAAGCAAGTCTTGTTTTTCAAGGATACAATAGGAGAAAGGGATTGATTATGATGAGACCTTTGCTCTTGTTGCTCGCATGGAAGCTATCCAGATTCTCATTGCTTTTGCATCTCATACGGAATTCACTCTATTCCAGATGGATGTGAAAAGTGCATTTTTGAATGGGTTTCTCAAGGAGGAAGTCTATGTGAAGCAACCTCCTGACTTTGAAAGTCATGCTCACCCTGAGTATGTCTTCAAATTGGAAAAGGCTTTGTATGGACTGAAGCAAGTTCCCAGAGCTTGGTATGAGAGACTATCAAAGTTTCTGCTGGACAATGGATTCACTCGAGGAAAGATTGACAACACACTGTTCTAAAGAAACGGGGAAGGAACCTGCTCATTGTCCAGGTATATGTGGATGATATTATCTTCGGGGCTACAACAGACTCACTGTGTAAAGAATTTGCCAAGCTCATGGGCAGTGAGTTTGAGATGAGTATGATGGGGGAACTGAACGTCTTTCTGGGACTTCAAGTAAAACTGTCTTCAAAGGGAACTTGAATTAGCCAGTAGAAGTACATCAAGGAGCTGATGAAAAGGTTTGACATAGAGGAATCAAAGGTTATTGATACACCTATTACAGTTGCAACCAAGCATGACATGGATGACTCTGGATCTCCTGTAAACCAAACAATGTACATGGGAATCATTGGCTCTCTACTCTATCTCACTGCAAGCAGGCCAAATATTGTGTTTAGTGTGGGATTATGTGCAAGATTTCAATCAAATCCTAAGGAGTCTCATCTAAAGGCTGCCAAAAGAATTCTACGCTATCTCAAGGGCACACAGGACCTGGTCCTATACTGTCCCTCAGGTGAAAATTTTAAATCTTGTTGGTTATGCTGACATTGATTATGCAGGTTATCTAGTGGACAGGAAAAACACTTCCGGGATGGCTCATTTCCTTGGATCCTTCATGATCTCATGGGGTACCAGGAAGAAAACTCGGTGGCCCTGTCCACAGCTGAAGCAGAATATGTTGCAGCTGCATCTTGTTGTGCTCAGCTGCTGTGGATCAAACAACAATTGGAAGATTTTGGAGTGTACATTGATAGCGTACCACTTCTATGTGACAACACTAGTGATCTCAACATGGCAAATAACCCGGTTCAACACAAGAGAACTAAGCATATTGATGTGAGACATCATTTCCTCAGAGACAATGTTGAAAAGGGGCTCATCTGCATGAAGTTTTGTTGTACTGAAGATCAAATTGCAGACATCTTTACCAAGGCACTAAGCATGGAACAATTTGAGAAAAATTGAATGGCATTGGGACTGATGAAACCTAATTAGGGACCCAGTTCCATCACCTTGGCTATGAGAGTCACCCTCAGTATAGATAGCTAAAGTGTTTTCTGACTGATCCTAACTCACATCAATACTGTTGCAGGTAGACACGCATGATGATTACAGACTTTAAAGGTATGACACTGTAGAACAAAAGAAAGCTGGACAACTTTTTCAAGAAAACAGGTACGGGACCTAGTCCCTGTACCACAGGTTAGTAGTCACGTGTATTCTATACTTATCAAAAAGCAACAAAATTAATTACTGCTGCCACATCATCCGTCTTTTCAGTAACTGAGTCTATCACGTCCATCTCTCAAATCATTCAACTCCATCTGCACGTTTTCTCTTCCCCAAACACCTACCTCCATCTAAACCCGTTCCTCTTACCTCTCTTTATTACACTTTCCCTTATAAAACTCCCCGGTCTATTATCGCTCATCCACACCTTCTCTCATTCTCTCTTTCCCTGAAGAAAAACCGCCTTCTACATTGAAGCTTTTCTCACTCACCAACAATGGTCACCGCACAGTCACCTCCTCTCTCTCCTATCACTAACTCCAACCCCGCTCCAGCGGAGGATCAGGCATCTTCGCTCCCTGAAGTCATCATTCATGTACCTGATTCCTCCCCACTACTTGCTGAAACTTCTCCCATTCCAAAACCCACTGCTCCTTCTTCTTCATCTGAACCACTAAAAGAAACCCTGGTTACAGACGCCGCTGAAGCCTCAGAGGACGATCCCTACCAGTACCTTAACTCCTCTTTTCTTGACTCTTCGACTCCCATGGAGTCTCCGAAAAAAGAAGCGGCAAAAAACATAATGGCCATTGCTTTCGAGAACCTTCCCTCTGAAGGAGCTCCTTCTCTTTCTGAGACTCAGGGAGAAGAATCTTCCTTCCTGAGAGATGAGGGGACTATGGTTCTGTTTGAGTCACCCGTCCATGAGTCGGTGCAAGAAAAATCTGGTGAGGAACCTGGTTCTCCTCTCTCAAAGGCTCCCCAGGAACCCATCTTCTATACTCCTCCTCTAGAGTCTATTCCTCCTCTTTATGAGCCCACTAATGACGATGATGAGGATGAAATGGTCTTGAGTGCCCACTTTAAGTTACGTCAGAAAGTGAATGCTCCTGATTCCTCTATCAAGCGACCCTCTAAACGGTTGCAAAATAAAGAAGCCTTTTACTCAACTCTTGAAAATAGCAAGAAATGCAGTAAGAAGAAGAAGAAAAGACTGATGAAGGAAGGGAAGGTGGTAGTGGATGAATCCATTCCGGTGGTTGAGGTAGAAGAGGATACAACAGAGGAACCAAGTTCCTTGGTAGCAATAAAATCTCTTTCAAAAAGGTTTGTGACTGAGGTTGTGGTTGAAGGACAAAAGAAACAACGTGTGTTGCCTGTGAAAAGCGGCGGAAAACTTAAGAGAGGTGAAGTTGGTGAAGCTTGTGTTAAGAAATCCGCGGCTGCAGAAATTGCAAAGGGGAAGTCTGTGCAAGTGTTTGGAAAACGAAAAAGAGAATTGGAAACCGTTGGGGGACCTGGTTCTATGAAAACAATACCAAGTGACAGTGGGAAGTGGCAGGAGAATGTACGAAGTCAGAGAGTGCTATGGGGTCGCATGTTTGTCCTTGAGATCTATGAGATGGCCGGAATGAGCCAACTTATGGCTATGGTCAAATTTTAGAAGTGGGAGCACATGTTCAATGTGAGTGTGCCCAAGGTTTATGAGGATGCGGTGAAGGAGCTTTATACAACTTTGTTTACTACTGCTAGAGATGACATTTGTGTTTTGGTGGAGGGTACTGATATTATCTTTGATGCTGCTGCTCTGGGAACAGTTCTGAATGTTCCAGCTAAGGGAATGTCTTCAGTGAATCCTGATGCTAATGCTTGTGAGGGGGACTTTCGGTGAGCTATTGTCAAGACATGAACCATTCAGCAGGGGGAACGGGTCCATAAGAAAGCCATGCTCCCCTTTTACCAGCTTCTATTTGAACTGGTAAACAAGGTTCTTCTCCCCGTGCTGAAAGGCGCTCAATTGCCTCCAGGGCTGATCTAACATTGATGGAGGCCCTTGACTCTTCAATCCGATCAACTTACCTGCTATTATGATTGAACACATGTAGAAGGTTGTGAAGGTCAGGGATGGCAATCATGAGCTCCCGTATGGTTTCCTACTTACTCGGGTGTTTGAGTTCTACCAAGTACCTGTCAAGAACCCCCGAGTTGGGACCCGCAAGCAGACCTTCTCCAAGATGACCTTATAGGAATTTGAGTGTTTTGAGAAAGCTGGGGGAAGCACTTCGACCGTATCCCAATTGATCAATGCGCTGAATGCTGCTAATGATGTGATCAAGAAGTTGAAGGCTCAGATTGCTATACTGGAGGCTCAGTTGAGTCAAGCTGCTGGGGGACCTGGTATTGATATTTCCTCTAATGAAGAAATTGCTCGCTTGACCAAGGAAAACACTAAGCCCAGGCAGCAGGTTGAGAACCTGTGAGAGAAACTGATGGAGGAACACGCATCTGCCAATGCCCGCATGGATTTGGTTCTCAAGACCTTTGCTGACTCATCCTCCAAGCCTTCCTCTTCTAGTGCCCTCTAGGATTTCGTGTTATCCAGTCTTTCTGTTTGATGATGTTGTGGTTGCTCGTACTTGTTTTTGTTTTTTTATTAGTAAATTGGATCCCACCTTACTGCTCCCGCCTTTGAAAGTTCAAATCAAGTCTTTTCTCTCACAAGCAAAGACTTTTTTGTATTTAAAATCTTTTGATATGAATGCAAATCAGCTTTCATTTTGTTCTACATACTATCTATTTGCCTTTTTCTTCTGTTTTTAATCATGTTGTGTGCACACAAGGGGCATGAGTTAGCTTGG
This sequence comes from Nicotiana undulata, assembly GCA_005239495.1. NCBI lineage: Eukaryota > Viridiplantae > Streptophyta > Magnoliopsida > Solanales > Solanaceae > Nicotiana > Nicotiana undulata. The sequence goes on along the minus strand of ML281287.1, from coordinate 191,119 downwards.
TAGAGTTCTTTATTATTTCTAATTGATTGTGCCTTTTTATGATGCCAAAAGGGGGAAGATAAGAATAATTGATGGCAGGGATTAAGGGGGAAGCATATAGACAGGGGAACAATATGGGGTCTTGGTATCTTATCTGGTTAAGTTAGTTTATATAATTGCTCACCAATTATAAAAGTTTGTCATCATCAAAAAGGGGGAAATTGATTGGCTTGTATTCTGTTTTGATGATCTAACAAACTTTCATGTAAAGAACCAGATAAAGGACCTGATGCGTAACCAGCACAACCAGTCAGCCTAAACTCAAGTAATCTGAGCAGTGTACTGTTGAACTCACAGGAAACAGTTGAGGGACCTGATCCCTTGAAATTCTCACTGACGGAAGTACAAGTCAACTCTAAAGCTGGAAAGTTGTGGCAGAAATATGACTGCATACAACTGTACATGCTACAGTGCAGTAACAGTGCATCAGTCACTTCCCATTGGTTGAAAAGTGTACTAACTAGGTATGGTCATCCTCCTTGGGATGTCCTAGGGTTATAATATCTTGTTTGGAGACAAACAAGATATTCACTTGAGCATTTACTAAAAACATTCTCTCAAGCATTGAAGTGTGCTCTAGCATTGAAGACACAAGTGTGTCAAGAACAAGAAGACAACTCCACTAAGACAGACCAGTTTCATCACATGTTGTTAGGTGTCCTTAGTTGATTTGTAATCTTGTATTTTTCTTTTCATTGTATCCTACTTGATTTCGTAGAAGCACGGTTCTAGGAAACTTCAAAACATAAACGCTGTGTGTTTATGTTGTGACTAGTGTAGTCATAAGTTGAAAGTCTTTGTAACTAGTGAGTGACAAAGTGGCTTGTAATAGGTATTACAAGTTAGTGTGTTATATTCTTTGTAAGAGTTTCATTACAAAGTGGCTTGTAATAATTATGATTACAAGTTAGTGAAGTTGAAATCCTACAAGTGTAGGTCGTGGTTTTTGTCCCCTTGAGTTGAGATTTTTTCACGTAAAAATCCCGTGTCTCTTTTACTTGCTGTCCCCGTGTATTTCTCTGAGGGAACTGGTAGAGAACCAGATCTCTTTACAATTTGGTGGATTCGTAGAAACTATCATGTATTGTGTTTCCAATTAATATTCTTGACGTATAAGACTCATTAATGTGGAATCATTCACTATTATTATTAATTTCATACACAACACACGAACTCGAGACCTCTAGTTAGTATTGCATTATTATTTTCGGGACATGAACTCGAGATTATTATTATTTTCATACCATTAGTATTTGAACTATTTTCACATTGCATGTGTATGAAATTAATAATAATATTTTTACATTACCGTCTGCGCTATTTCAAGAAATGGTTTCGGACCAAACCAATATATATATCTACAAAGTAGATTCTCAAACAAACTGTCATCACATGATCAGAAGCCTAATACATTAATTATGTACACGAAAAGAGATTGCAATTTCCTCATATTTTAATCTAGCTCCTATTTCATCCGTGTTGTTCTTAGGCAATAAGGGGTAAACAATACATATCTTATCTGAATCTTACTACTATATATAACATAGAAAATGTTCCCACCGTGACGTGTGATAATAGTCAAGATTTATGTAGTTTAGCGTCTATTTATACTCCAACTTTATTATGCTTCATTATCCTAGGAAGGTTAAATGACGTTAAAATGGCTCTAATTGTGGATTTTATTTTTTGCAAGAGCAAGTTGTGCTTATGAGGACCTAGGATGGTGTTCGGAGCTAAATTAAAGCAAGAAAGATCCCTCGGAGTTAAGAGCGTGTGAAAGAAAGAAGACGAAAAGAGAAGGCAGAATGATACGCCATTAGCGCGGCATGTAGCGCGTCCATTAGCGCGGCCGCGCTAGTCCAGGTGCAGCAGACAGATCAAAGTGCCATTAGCGCAGCCATAGCGCGCCCACTAGCGCGACCGCGCTAGCCCAGCAGTCAGATTTAGTGCATATCGCCTTTAGCACGGCCAGTAACGCGCCCACTAGCGCGACCGCGCTAGTCCTGTTCCGCACACATTCAATTCAGGGGTAAAACTGGAAGCTTGGGGACAATTCCACTTAACCTATAAAAGGTCCAGTTTGCCCAAAAGAAGAGATATCAAGGTTTTATGGTATTGTTTAAGGCAAAGAGAGGCAAGAGGCAAGGAGGACAATTGGGCATCAAATTTCATCTTTCTTCCTTGTGTTTTTTCCCATTTATGATGAATTATATTGTTGTTATTCTCAGCACAATTATGAGTAGCTAATTTATTTAGTCTAAGGTTTTGGTGGAACCTGTTGAAGGATGAACTTCATGTTATATTAATATAGTTTGCCTGGTTTAATCTCTATTTGTTCAACTAAGTTCTTGTTGTAGTTGATTGAAGGGCCCTCAATTAGTTGCGCCTATTTAGTGTGTATCTACTCGGGAGAGAGTGAATATTAGGTAGTTATTGAACAACATCACTCCCAAAGTATATGAGGGTTCCATAACCGAGGGTTTAAAGGTGGGATTAGGGATAACGAAACCTTGGGTGCAATCTAAGTGAGCTGTAATAAAATCTAGCTAGCGTAACTCGGGAGAGTGCGTCTAGTATATTGTCGTAATTACTACGGAGAGATTTACGGTAACAAGAGTGCTCATGATTGATAGAGACGATTAGGTAAAACTATATGAAACATAACAGGAAGAAATTCCATCAACATGGGAATCCACAACCTTAGACCATTCCCTTATTTGTTTACAATCCAATCATAGTTTACTTTTAGTTTAATTAATTTTATTCAGTTATAGTTAGTAGAAACCTCAACCATTGTTATTCACAATATTTGGGAAGTTGATTACGAAGAATTCAGTGCGTCTAACAAAAGTAATTTATAGGTTAATTCCCTGTGGGATTCGACTCTGGGCTAAATACCTAGATTATATTTGCAACGTCCGCTTAGTCCTTTTTATAAGGCATAGTTGGGCGTGATCAATGTGAGACCGGTTACGAATATTTCGGCCTACCGTTATTTTGGTTCAATGATGTTCTCTCGAGCTAATTCAGAGTTAGAGTCAGTTCCGAGATCACATACTCGATAATCTTGAAGACTCATGTTCTAACCTCGTACCTAGGCTCGATGAAACCCAAAATCGATCTTCAATCTATTATGTTTCATCCCCGATTTTTCATGCAATAGATGAGCTCGATTTCTACCGTATACAGATAGTCCTCTCATTTTTCAGAGAGTAAACGACGATAAAATGATATGAGCCCTTGTTCCTTGTCCCGGTAATTGACGTTGGAAATGACAAAATGAGCGAAACATCTCGTCAGTCACATCTTAATGGCATTACATGTTCGTCAGTTGCTGGTCGGCCACTACAACTTTGAAGCGCTGTTTGTTAAACTATAAATACTTCCCCCTTCCATTCATTAGAACTTTTACATTCAATCTTTTGCTCTTGTACTGTAAGAAAACTTCATCACTCTCATCTTCTGGTTTTCTGGCTTTGGTTTAAAACTTCTTCCCTTTTGGTTTTCTGAAAGCTTTCACAAGTTCTCCGCTAATTACACCTCCTTTTTCATCAGCACCTTATTTTTCCCTCTATTTAGAAGCAACGAAAAAGACTTCAAAATCCGTTCCTCAAAAATAAACTCCCTCTTCCTCGAGACCGTCCGAGAATGTTTTGCATGCTGCCACTGAGGAACCGACTCCAGAACCCCCTCTAAATGTGTTTGTACTTGCGGGGTGCCCAATCGAAACTGATTTCAAGGTTGAGAAAACCTCCTCGGTACCAGGTCGGTGCGAGCCGGTCTTGAGATACATAAATTCGATCTCCGACGGTGTCTTCGAGAAGGTCAAGGATAATTGTAATTGGGTCGATAAGCTCGTAGTGGCCCCTACCCCTGAAGAATGGATCACCACCCACGTGGAGGGGTTTTAAGTGTTTACACTTACCCTTTCACGATGGTTCTTTAGATTTAGTTATTATAGCATTTTGCAAAAGGTATGAGGTGACTCTCGGGCATATTCATCCTTCATTTTGGAAGATTTCAATTCGTCTTCGCTTCTTTGTGAGCAAACTCGAGGGGTGTCCCTTTACCATCGGCCACCTTATGCACATGTATAGTCCCCGACTCTATTGAGGGGGGCCAATAAAACTTTCCCGTCGGGCCAGCAAGGTCCCATTCTCGAGCATTGACGTGGATCGGGACCGAGGCTGGTTGGGCCGATTCGTTCGAGTGAATACCTCAGACTTAATCCCGGCCGAAGACATGCCATTTCCTGAGAAATGTAACATTGAGGGTAAGTATAACCTTGCCTTTAATGTTTTGTTCATAATTTTTCTTTTGTCCTTCTTCTTATCGATTCTTTGTGGTGTAGTTGTTGCTCGGATGTCAGATGCAGTATCTAAACTCAAGGAGTGGGTCAAGGGCATCGTGTCGCAAAAACCCTACTCTGAGCGTGCGTGGAGCGAACTTTCGAAGGGCCGGTGGGAGGCCCGTTCTCAGGGTGAGAGTTTTTCTGTAAGTTACATTCGACCTCATTTTCACATCGTCGACTTCTAACTTATTTTACTTTCCTTTTGCAGTTTTATCAAAAGATGTCGAGATGAGACCTCCATTCGGTGATGTTGACATATTCACCGAGATCCTTGATCAGAAGCAAGATAAAGAGAAGAAAATAAAAAGGGGTCTGAGTTCTCCGAACTTGGAGAAGAAAAAACCAAAAAGGAGACTGGTGCGCAAATCCAAGGAAAATTCTAGCACCCGGGAGGTCCTATCGGACTCGCTCAATCGATTGAGAGACGAGTCAGAAGAAGAAGAATAAGAAGAAGAAGAAGAAGAATAAGCCTCTGAGTTGATGACATGCATGAGAAGCGGTACCGAGCTGCCTCAATCCAGGGCAGCCGATGAGGAAGCAATGGCCGAGGCCTCCGAACCAGAGAAGGAAGAAGCCATTTTGCCCCGAGCTGGGTAGGTTGACAAGGAGACCACGGTCGGTACTCCCCGGGATGAGGTAGATGCCTCGAAGGATGCGCTTGGTTGATAGATCTTTTTGGGTCACCATTATTCACCGACTCGATGATAAACGAGGCATAGATGCTAAAAGGACACCCAAACGAGGGCCCTCAAGGGAGGTAGATTCCTTCAACAACTTCTTCGATGGCATGGATTCTACCACCTCGGAGGATGTCACCGGGTTAGGTGACTTACCGGTGCCAAAGAAGATGCCGTCTTCGGGAGCCAACGGATCTTCTTCGAGTTCGAGATGGTAGACCGGTTCCTATCCCCGAGTGTAGATCCTAACCGAAAGCGGTCAATCATCAATCATCATATCCATACCGGATGATGCCCGTGTTCTCTCCGCTCCCATGAGGGTTTCCATCTATCTTCGATGCCTGGTGACCGAAGAGGATCATGCCAAACTGGACGAGGTGGAGTCCCTTGTATTTTCAACGAAGCTCAACATGAATTGAATCGGGTAACTTCAAAAGTTTTTTTATTATGTACTTAAATTAAATTGTGAACAATCATAACATTCTTCTTTGTATCTACAGGCCTAGGTGCTTCACCATGAAACTTTTCTCTGATATCGAGAAAAGTTAAACCAATACGAGGCCGAGACTCGGGAGCTTACTGAGAAGAGTGATGCTTACAAGCTCCTTAGTGAGAAGTTCTAGGCCAAATTAGAAGCGAATCAGAAGGAGCATGTCGACCTTGTCGAGCATGTAAGACGAGTATGTGAAGTTAGAGATGATGATTCATACACGGTGGATAATGACCCGAACCCGCAGGTTCAAAAGAAGCTTGACCAGATCGAGCAGCTCCAGGCGGAGGTGGACATGACGAAAGCTGAGGCCGAAGAATGGAAGAAAAATATGGACCGTCTGCCTCAGATAAAGAGATTGCCCTAGAACAACCGGTTTTGACTGAGGTCCTGCTCCAGGATGCAAATGAGAAGGCCTTGGTACAGGACAAATAGATCGAGGAGTTCCAGTCTCAATTAAGGTCGGCGGTCTCCGACCAAGAAAATCTGGCCAAGGAGCTTGAGGTGTCCAAGTCAGAGATTCCTGCGATTAAGGTCGAGGCTGATTAGAGGGTGGCCTAGCATAATACCGATGCCGAGGCGTCTCAGGACCAAGTGAGAAAATTGGTGGAGCATATGTTGTGGCAAGCCCGAAGGGAGTCCCTTGAGGGAGTTCAAGCTCAGGGTTTTGACCTGTTGGCTGAAATTGAGAAAGCCAAGTTATCTGAAGCCAAGTCCAGGAAGTAGGCTTATCCCGAGGAGGAGGATTCCGAAGATTCGGATGAGCTCAAAGATAGCATAGACCCCGAAGGTGATGACACGGTCCCCGACGAAGATTAGGCCACTTGGGATATTTTTAAATATTTTTGGTCTTTTGTGTTTGTGAGGACGTTTTGGCTGTTCTAAAATTTTTTATCGGGGCCATTCGGCCCTTGTAAAAAGAAATTTCTGATTATAAACATAAGGCCTTTTCCCTTCAACAGCTTTCAAAATTTCCCTTTCCCTTGTTTATTTCTATTTTCAAAGATCTAAATGCCTTGGCATAAAACAATTGGTTTTTGTTTAGAGACTCGAAGAAACCTTGCCTTCAACTATTTTGTTTTAAGGCATCGAGGGGGTTCAGTGTGACCGAAAGTTTTCTTTCCCCAAAGTACTTAGACTTTTTTAAGTCATAGTCTGTTGAGGATAGCCTTTGGAACCGGTTAAGAAATTTTGAAGGCCTTGTTTTTGTTACGGGCCTCGGAAGTCTTTGAGTCATGTTTATGTGGTCGTAGCCTTTATAGTTCGGGTGTTGTCCCGTGTTAATATCATTTCCCCGAGTTAACCGAGTTTGCCTAAGATGGAAATCCCGAGTGGGGGTTGTCTTAGTCTATAAAATTCGAGGGTTTCCTAACAGGTCTTATACCCCGAGGTCTAATAGATTGGACCATCCGAGTTTGTTTACGAACGACAGTCCCCGAGTGAGAGAGTGATTATTTGAACTCAGGTTAAGGTGGCCCTTGGGGTCATTTCCTTTAGGGGATCAGAAGTAGAGAATTCCTTAAGAAATGTAAATGAATTCTTTTTTAAAAGAGAAGATGTTTGTAAGGAAGAGAATTTTCTTTATTCTTGTGCATAATAGTAATGTATGTGTACATGCTTTGTGTCAAGGTTCGAGCAGTCTATGTGGGCACAGTTATTTTGACCGTTTGGCCCTTACATTGAATCCTATCGATCGAGACCCTTCAATCCTGAAGTCTCTTTCCATGCTAAAATCGATATAGGAGGGTAATGCCCCATAGTATTCGGGGTTGATCGAAGAGAGACCTCGAATGTTGTTTTGATCACCGTCACCGGTTCGTTGTCGGCCTTCGATTCTAAGTTAGCACGATTTACTTGTTGCCTCGTTAAAAAACTTCTCGGAATACCCATTTGGGACAAAACTGCTTCAAGGAAATGCCTTATAATGTTTATTAATACGACATTTAAAAAAATGACAATATCTTTCTTAGTCTTCCTCCTCCCAATGGAATGAGCACAACAAGGTACTAATACCACCATTAAAAGAAAAAACACTAATCAAGATGTGCCAAAATACAAGTTACATATTAATCTACATATTATCTCTAACAAATTTAGTAAATCCTTCAAGGTTCGGAGGAATTTCCGTTGGTGGTGGAGGAAAAGAAGCTTGTTCATCATCGCTTCCGGGCGAAGCAACATTCGCAAGTTAACGGTATTATCAATTGTAGTTGGAGGAAAATACAAAATTCTTAAGTGTAGTCAATTTTCCTTCACTTTCAATCTATACATGGAATCTTCACGAACAACATGCTGCACTTGTTGCAGAACAAGGGGCTATTTTCGGGGTCGAACATTGAGGATCCTCTATCAGCTTGTCTCATGAACCTAGATGAAGTTAATGGAGAAAACTTGGTAGAGTGGGTACTTGCTCTTGAAGGCCAAGGCTTTTGGAAAAGGGAGCTCGAAATTTAGCCTTTACACTTAGAGGGAAGAAAAACTCCTCCAGCCAAGGACATTGATGATACGTATTTAGTTGAATATAATGTCATTAGTGTTGAGGATGTTGACAATCCTAAATTTTATGTAGTTGAGCGCATTGGTACTCACTCCAAGTATTTTTCTACATTGTGTTTGGATGATGATATGAAAGTAGAGTCATCCAATCCACTTGAGGAGTTAAGGAATAAGGAACAAGAAGCCTACACTCTGGAATTCTTCTTGCCAGAAAGTCGGGAATACACATCTCATCTAAAGGCCAAGAAGTGCAGAATACTACATTGTTTTATTGGGCCAGTCAGATTTGTTCCACCACCCCATGAGCATGATCATAGAGCAGAATCAAAACTTGGGGTCCAATTCATAAGTTCAAAGTGGAGGCAGAAAGTGATTCACGTCATGTTGTGACGTTAAATCAAGCGCTTGTTGGGAGACAACCCATATTTACTGCTTTCTTTTATTTTTATTTTTTATTATTTTTGTATTATATTATTTTTGTAGCGTCGATTTTTGATTTTTTTAGGATCATGGAAAGCAAAGCTATTGGAAGGATGCAACAACAAACCATTGATTGGAACTAAGTGTGAGGTACCCGCATGAAGGACCAGGCCTGGGAGAAGTCTGAGTACCCCATGAGATGCTAGTGCTTCGGCCTTTGGTCTACCAGGGAGTTTCTTTTACCCTCTTGTATGTATGGGTGTGAATTGGGGATAATGCATAATTTTAAGTGTGGGGTGAGAAGCTATTGTGTTGTGTTTTGAATTCAAGCAATATCTCTTGACTTTGTTATGCCTTGAGAATAGTGAGTACTTATTTCCTCACTATATTAATATCACAATAAGTTCATCCTCAACGAGTTTCACCAAAAACTTAGATTAAAGAAGTTAGCTATTCATAATTGTATTGCAAATAACAAAAGAATTCATGAACAATGCAAAATAGGAAGAAGAAGAAAAAACTCGTAGAAGAATTCCCCCATCTTGCTCCTATTGTGTCTCTTGCCTGCTTAGGTCGAATTTGTGTCCAAAATATGTCCAATCCCATAAAAATAACGATCTCCCATGCATATATACCAATTAGGGTCGGGCCCAAAATTTATACCTTCTCCTACGCGAAAAAGGACAAGTTTCAGGCCGCCACTAATCTTGCGCTAGAGGTCGCGCTAGTGGGATTATTCTGCCCCAGTCCGCGTCATGTCCGCAGTCGCAGATGCGATCGCGTTTTTGACCCTGTTCCATTTGGTATTTGGAAAAAACGTAACAGATAAACGTTGTAGCCTTTTGAGGTATCTTTCCAACCATATATTATATATCCCAAATGGAGTTCGGAGCAAAATGTTATGGCCATTTTACTAGACAGTGCACAATATGCCTCCTTGAGTCTTCGTTTGTTCTCATCTATCAAATTTTACCCCCGAACACGATCCTGGCTTAATTCCTTGAGTTCTTACTAATACTTCAAAGCTCCAAATCACTTAAATTCATTCCATAACATCTATATAGCTCGGAATCACTCCTACAAGGCATAAAACACACAGTTAGTGCAAAACACTAGCGATTAAAGCTCAAACTCAATTAAAGTGCAGTAAACTAGAGTGTAATAAGCGACTAAAATACGTAGTTATAGCCTATCGCATACAATCTCCATGGCATTCCGAAATCGGCATATGATGTGCTCCCAATGAAATCGATGACCTCCTTCTACTTGACCTTCTCGTACACCTGGGATTCCACCTGCTTAAAAATATCGTCAGTCATAAACAATATAAATTGAGCCTTAGTTGGTGCCCACGGAAGGGGTCCAACGATGTCCATTCCCCACTTCATGAATGACCATGGTGACAAAACAGAATGCAACAGCTCCTCGCCCATTTCCCACTTCATGAACGACCATGGTGACAAAACGGAATGCAGCAGCTCCCCCGGTTGATAGATCATCGAAGCGTGTCTTTGGAATTCATCACATTTTTGAACGAACTCCTTTGCGTCTTTTTCCATGTCGATCCAGTAATAATCGTCTCTGATTAATTTTTGAACCACTGATTCGGCGCCCGAATGGTTTCCACAGGTACCTTCATGGATTTCTCTCAAAACATACTTAGTATCCCCCGGCCCTAGACATATTGCAAGTGGGCCATCAAATGTTCTCCCGAACAAGGTTCCGTCTTCAGACAGGCTAAATCGGGCCGCCTTTGTACGTAGGGCCCTCGACTCTTTTGGATCTAAGGGCAATTTACCAGACCTGAGATATTCCACGTATTTATTCCTCCAGTCCTAAGTTAGGCTCGTCGAGTTGATCTCGACATGGCCTTCTTCCACCACCGATCTCATAAGTTGTGCGACATCTCCCGAGTTGAAATCGTCATCTTTGGATGATGATCCCAAGTTAGCGAGGGCGTCGACCTTTCTGTTTTGATCCCAAGGTATGTGTTGCAAAGTACCTTCTTTGAACCGATGTAATGTCACTTGTAATTTGTCCAAGTATCTTTGCATTCATTCTTCTCTAACCTCGAATGTTCCATTGACTTAGTTTACCACAAGGAGGGAGTCACAATTGTCTTCGATCACCTCTGCCCCCAAGCTTTTGGCTAATTCAAGGCCTGCAATCATGGGCTTATATTCAACCTCGTTGTTAGTCAATTTCACAGTCTTAATAGATTGACTAATTATTTTACCTGTTGGTGGCTTTAGTAATATGCCAAGTTCGGACCTTTTTGAGTTTGATGCGCCATCCGTGAAGAGGGTCCAGATTCCCGAGGAAGTTCCTGAGTTAACCAATAACTCTCTTTCGACCTCGGGTATTAGGGCCAGTTTAAAGTGTCCACAAAGTCTTCCAAAATTTGAGACTTAATGGCGGCCCGTGGTCGATACTAAATATCGTACCCACTTATTTCGACAACCCATTTGGCCAATCAGCCCGAGAGTTCGGGCTTATGCATAACGTTCCTCAAAGGTTAAGTAGTCACGACGCATATGGGGTGACATTCAAAGTACGGTTTTAGCTTCCTAGAGGTGCTTAGCAAAGCGAGCACCAGTTTTTCAAGGTGAGGGTACCTAGTTTCGGCCTCACCTAAGGTCCTACTAACATAGTAAATTGGAAATTGCGTACCTTGCTCTTCCCAAACTAGGACTCCACTTACCGCTATCTCTAAGACCGCCAAGTACAAGTACAATTGTTCATCTGCCTTTGGAGGGTGAAGTAGGGGCGAGCTCGATAAATACCTCTTGTGTTACTCCAAAGCTCGTTGGCATTCCGGGGTCCACGAGAAGTTTTTCTTATTTTTAAACAACGCGAAGAATCGGTGGCTCTTATCAAACGACCTCAAAATAAACCCCCCCAGGGCTGCTATTCGACCGGTTAGCCTTTGCACGACATTTACGTTGTCCACGAGCGAGATATATTCGATGGATTTGATCTTATCGGGATTGATATCGATTCCCCGATTGGATACCATGAATCTGAGGAAGTTACCCTAGCCAACACCAGCTATCATAAATCTCTCTCAAGTAATTATGATAATCTACTAGACGCACTCTCTCAAGTTACGCTAGCTAAATTGTATTACAGATCACTTTAGATTGCACCCAAGCTATTGTTATCTCTAATCCAACCTTTAAACCCTCGGTTATGGATCTATCCTATAATCCGGGAGTGATGTTGTTCAACAATTACCTAAATATGCAACATATCTCAAGTAGACACATAATAAATAGGAACTACTAATTGAGGGCCCTTCAATCAACTACAACAAGAAGGTAGTTGAACAAACAGAAATTGAAAACCAAGAAAAACTATATTAATATCACAATAAGTTCATCCTCAACGAGTTACACCAAAATCTTAGATTAAAGAAGTTAGATACTCATAATTGTATTTCAAATAACAAAAGAATTCATGAACAATGTAAAATAGGAAGAAGAAGGAAAAACTCGTAGAAGAATTCCCCCGCCTTGCTCCTATTGTGTCTCTTGTCTCCTTAGGTCGAATTTGTGTCCAAAATATGTCCAATTCCCTAAAAATAACGTTCTCCCATGTATATGTACCAAGTAGGGTCGGGCCCAAATAATTATACCTTCTCCTACGCGAAAAAGGACAAGTTTCCAGGCCTCCACTAGCGCGGCCGCGCTAATCTCGTGCTAGAGGTCGCGCTAGTGGGGTTTTATTCTGCCCCAGTCCGCGTCAAGTCTGCAGTCGTAGTTGCGATCGCAATTTTGACCCTGTTCCATTAGGAATTTGCAAAAACGTAACACATAAAAGTTGTTTCCCCTTGAGGTAGCTTTCCAACCATATATTATATAGACCAAATGGAGTTCGGAGCAAAAGGTTATGGCCATTTTACTAGACAGTGCACAATATGCCTCCTCGAGTCTTCGTTTGTTCTCATCTATAAAATTTCACCCCCGAACACGATCGTGGCTTAAATCCTTTAGTTTTTACTCATACTTCAAAGCTCCAAATCACTTAAATTTATTCCATAACATCTATATAGCTCGGAATCACTCCTACAAGGCATAAAACACACAGCTAGTGCAAAACACTAGCGATTAAAGCTCAAACTCAATTAAAGTGCAGTAAACTAGAGTGTAATAAGCGACTAAAATACGTAATTATAGCCTATCACATACAATCTCCATGGCATTCCGAAATCGGCATATGATGTGCTCCCAATGAAATCGATGACCTCCTTCTACTTGACCTTCTCGTCCACCTGGGCTTCCACCTACTTAAAAATATCGTCAGTCATAAACAATATAAATTGAGCCTTACTTGGTGCCCACGGAAGGGGTCCAACGATGTCCATTTCCCACTTCATGAATGACCATGGTGACAAAACGGAATGCAACAGCTCCCCGCCCATTCCCCACTTCATGAACGACCATGGTGACAAAACGGAATGCAGCAGCTCCCCTGGTTGATAGATCATCGAAGCATATCTTTGGAATTCATCACATTTTTGAACTAACTCCTTTGCGTCTTTTTCCATGTCGATCCAGTAATAATCGGCTCTGATTAATTTTTGAACCACTGATTCGGCGCCCGCATGGTTTCCACAAGTACCTTCATGGATTTCTCTCAAAACATACTTAGTATCCCCCGACCCTAGACATATTGCAAATGGGCCATCAAATGTTCTCCTGAACAAGGTTCCGTCTTCGTACATGCTAAATCGGGCCGCCTTTGTACGTAGGGCCCTCGACTCTTTTGGATCTGAGGGCAGTTTACCAGACCTGAGATATTCCACGTATTTATTCCTCCAGTAATAAGTTAGGCTCGTCGAGTTGATCTCGGCATGGCCTTCTTCCACCACCAATCTCATAAGTTGTACGACTTCTCCCGAGTTGAACTCGTCGTCTTCAGCCGACGATCCCAAGTTAGCGAGGGCGTCGACCTTTCTGTTTTGATCCCAAGATATGTGTTGCAAATTACATTTTTGAACCGATGTAATGTCACTTGTAATTTGTCCAAGTATATTTGCATTCATTCTTCTCTAACCTCGAATGTTCCATTGACTTAGTTTACCACAAGGAGGGCGTCACAGTTGGCTTCGATCACCTCTGCCCCCAAGCTTTTGGCTAATTCAAGGCCTGCAATCATGGGCTCATATTCAACCTCGTTGTTAGTCAATTTCACAATCTTAATAGATTGACTAATTATTTTACCTGTTGGTGTCTTTAGTAAGATGCCAAGTCCGGACCTTTTTGAGTTTGATGCGCCATCCGTGAAGAGGGTCCAGATTCCCGAGGAAGTTTCTGAGTTAACCAATAACTCTCTTTCGACCTCGGGTATTAGGTCCAGTTTAAAGTGTCCACAAAATCTGCCAAAATTTGATACTTAATGGCGGCCCGTGGTCGATACTAAATATCGTACCCACTTATTTCGACGACCCATTTGGCCAATCGGCCTGGGAGTTCGGGATTATGCATAACGTTCGTCAATGGTTAAGTAGTTACGACGCATATGGGGTGACGTTCAAAGTACGGTTTTAGCTTCCTAGAGGTGCTTAGCAAAGCGAGCACCAGTTTTTCCAGGTGAGGGTACCTAGTTTCGGCCTCACCTAAGGTTCTACTAACATAGTAAATTGGAAATTGCGTACCTTGATCTTCCCAAACTAGGACTCCACTTACCGCTATCTCCGAGACTGCCAAGTACAAGTATAATTGTTCGTCTGTCTTTGGTGTGTGAAGTAGGGGCGAGCTCGATAAATACCTCTTGTGTTCCTCCAAAGCTCGTTGGCATTCCGAGGCCCACGAGAAGGTTTTCTTCTTTTTAAACAACGCGAAGAGTCGGTGGCTCTTATCGAACGACCTCGAAATAAATCGCCCTAGGTCTGCTATTCGACCGGTTAGCCTTTGCATGACCTTTACGTTGTGCACGAGCGAGATATATTCGTTGGCTTTGATCTTATCGGGATTGATATAGATTCCCTGCTTGGATACCATGAATCCGAGGAATTTACCCTAACCAACACCAAACACACATTTTTCTGGATTTAGCTTGATATTGTACTGCTTCAGTATGCTGAAGGTTTCTTGCAAATGTTTTAAATGGTCCTCTGCTCGCAGGGACTTAACTAACCTGTCGTCAATTTAAATTTCCATTGATTTTCCTATTTTTTCCTCGAACATCCGATTTAGTAAGCGTTGGTAAGTAGCACAAACATTTTTTTAAATCCAAACAACATTACGTTATAACAATATATGTCGTATTTATTGACAAGGGAAGTTTTTTCCTGATCATCCGGGTCCATCCGTATTTGGTTGTACCTGGAATAGGCGTCGAGAAAACTGAGGATCTCGCGGCCAGCCATGGAATCTATCATACGGTCAATGTTGGGCAAAGGAAAAGAGTCCTTGGGGCATGCTTTATTCAAATATTTGTAGTCTACACACATTCTTAGTTTATTCCCTTTTTTAAGGACTACCACTACGTTTGCTAACCAATGCGGGTGTTTGACCTCCCGAATAGACCCTATTTTAAAAAGTTTAGATACCTCATTCTTGATGAAAGCATGCTTGATATCAGACCGAGGTCTCCTCTTTTGTTTAACCAGGTGAAGCTTCGGGTCCAGGCTCAGCTTGTGAGTGTTTTATCTTTGGTGGGATATTTGTCATATCAAGGTGGGACCAAGAGAAACAGTCCTCGTTAGTTATAAGAAATTGAATGAGTTTTTCCTTGAGCTGGTATCATAGCCTCGTGCCCAGGTATACCTTTCGATCGGGCAAGCTTTCTCGTAATATGACTTGTTCCAGTTCCTCGTCCGTCGATTTAGTGGCGTCAGAATCATCGAGAGCTATAAAAGATTTTGGGAACCCCATAATTATCATCTTCGACTTCTTTTTGTTTGTCTGAATCTGTCAAAGATGGTATCCGTGATTGTTATTTGGCCTCATTTTTGACCATCCGGTTTGGGCCCTTCGATGTTCAGACTGTAGATTTTGTTATCACATTTTCAACCGCGAACATTTCCTTTGCAGCCAGTTGTTCACCGTAGACTGTTTTAACTCTATCAGGTGTTGGAAATTTCAGTGTTTGGTGTAGTGTCGAAAGCACCGCCCTCATGTTGTGGATCCATGGCCTTCCGAATAGAGCGTTGTACCTCATGTCCCCATCGATCACATAAAATTTAGTCTCTTGGAGGGTTATGACGGAGTTTACTAATAACATCATTTCGCCTTTAGTAGTCTCACACGCCAAGTTGAATCCGTTTAAAACTCGAACCACAGGCACAATTTGGTCTTGTAGACCGAGCTGCTCCATGACCTTTGATCGAATGATGTTGGCTGAGCTACCTGGATTAATTAACACACGTTAAACCCAAATTTTATTTATGAGTACAGATATTACGAGTGCATCATTGTGGAGTTGCACGATCCCCTCTGCATCCTCGTTGTTGAAAGATAAAGTTCCTTCTGGAATATATTCTCGAATTTGTTTCTCCCTAGTGATGTATACTTTGGTACGTTTCAGCATCGGCCATTGTGGGATATCAACCTCGCTGATGATCATGTTGATGAAGTGATGAGGTTCTTCTTGTTATGCCTGTTTGTTAGAACCCATGTTCCTGAAATGATTCTTGGCTTGGTCGCTCAAGAATTCTCGAAAGTGCCTATTGTTGAACATAAGAGCTACTACCTCTCACAGTTGTCGACAATCTTCCATTCTGTGACCGTGAGTGCCAGGCCATTTGGTATCTTTGATGCGCCCGGTAGCTTATACAATGGCGACAACATCGACATTAAAGTTGTATTTCGATAGCCTCGGTGCGTCTTTAGGCCCGGTGGATCTGTCAAAGCCATTTTTGGTCATGAGTCCCCGACTGCTTTGACCTCGGCCATTTCTGTAACTATCCGACGGTCGTTCCGTGAGATTAGCCCCGTTCTCCCTGTTTCCGCTATCATGTGTTTTTAGCTCATTTTTGTTGTGTTGGGCTCGGGTTTGGTGTGCTTGTGGTGAGAAATGAGACACTTAGTCTCTTGAGTTGGCTTTTAATAGAGGGAAAAGTCATCCGGAAGTTGACTTATAGGTAAACGACCTTGGAATGTGGTTTTTATGGCTCGGATAGCTTTGTTAGGTGATTTGGGACTTATGAGTGTGTTTGGAATGTGATTCGGAGGTCCGAAGTAGAATTAGGCTTGAATTGGCAAAATTGGACTTTTGGCATTTTCCGGTCGGCAGTGGAAAATTTGCTATTGGGGTCAGAATGGTATTTCAGAAGTTGGAACAGGTTCGCAATGTCAATTGGGATGTGTGTGCAAATTTCCAGGTCATTCGAACGAGGTTTGGTTAGTTTCGGCATCGTTGGTGAATTTTGAAAAGTTGAAAATCCTTAGGCTTGAATCATGGGTTGATTTGGTGTTTCAACGTTATTTGGGTGTTCCGAGGGTTCGACTAAGTTCGAGTGATCATTTATGACTTGTGGGTACCATTAGTTGAGGTCCCGAGGGCCTCAGGATGAGTTCGGATGGTTGGCGGATGAGTTTTTGGCCTTAGAGTTTGCTGGTGTGAGATGTTCTGTGATTTCTGCAGATGCGGAGGGGTAGACGTAGGTGCGAGTTGGGCATCACATGTTCGTAAATGGTTTAGTTGGAGAAGGACCGCAGATGCGGAAGATTGGCCGCACCTGCGAAGTCGCATGTGCGGTAGGTGAAACGCAGGTGCGGGAAGTGGGCTTTAAGTGAAATATCGCAGGTGCGCACCTGGGACCGCAAGTGCGATGAAGAGGCCGCAGATGCGGTCATCACTGGGCAGAACCTATAAATAGAAGCCTTAGCGAATTTTGGCCATTTTCCACTATTTGTGTTCGGGTTTGGAGCTTTTTAGGAGGAACTGAAGAGGGATTCGTGGGATAACACCTTGAGGTAATGATTTTGAACTCGACACTCGATTATATGATGATTTCTACCTGATTAGACATGAATTTTATGAAGATTAAGGGTTAAAATTGGGGGATTAGGGCTTGAAGTTCTAGACTTTGATTTGAGGATTTGAGGGGACATTCCTTGTCGGATTTGGTATATTTGGTATGTATGAACTCGTGAGAGTGTAAGGATTCCAATTTTTCAATTTTTATCGAATTCCGAGACATGGGCCCTTGGGGTCGGGTTTGGCCAATTTCGGGATTTTTGGTTAAATTTGATAATTTTCGAGTGGGATTTGTCCCTTTAGCATATATTGATGAAATAAATCTGATTTTGGTTAGATTTGTAGAAATTGGAGGCCGAGTCAAGAGGAAAAAGCAGTGTGGACTAGGATTTTAGCCGGTTTGAGGTAAGTAACGTTTCCAAACTTTGTTCTGAGGGTTCGAAACCCCGAACTATATTCTATATGATTATACTTAAGGTGACGCACATGACAAGTGATGGGCGTGCGGGTGTGCACCGTGTGATTGTGGCCTGGTTCATTCCATGGCGTCGTTTAGTAGTTATTTGTGGATTGATATCCGTGCTTCGGTCAATGTGGTTAATGTGAACATGCTAGAAATCATGCTAAGTACTATGTTAAGGATACACGCCGATACTGTTGAGACCCGAGTGGTCATTTATTGATGTCTTCTCATGTGTTTCATTGATGTTATATACTCAGTCCTGTCCTAACATATCATATCATGTCTTAGTCTCGGTAATTGTTGATTCTTGTACATTAATCATTGATTTGTGCTAGTTCATGCATTTGTGAGCCCATGTGAGCGAGACTAAAGAGTGATGTCTGAGTGAGGCCGATAGCCTGATATTGAGAGACAGATATGGGATCGGGCTGCACGCCGCAACATGTTATTTTGATTGTGCCTGGATCTGGCTTATTATTGCGTTTGGGTTGTAGGAGACCCTCCGTAGTCTGTAACACACCCCCAATGAGCGCATTGATGATATTGAGGGATGGATATTCCCTGGACATGGATCTTGTCCGAGTGTTGGCATTCCAGAGATGGATTCTCCGTGGGCTGGATTGGCCTTCCTCAGTACTGAGTGACTACGGTCACCTGTGTATATTTATTTCGGATGGATCTTCCCTGGGTCTTGAGAGCCATATATAAGGCTGTAATATGGCTCGGGCTCAGGCCAAACGGGTCCAGGTTCTGACAGGCTTGGGTCAGGCGGGCCCGGGTCAAACGGTCTCGGGCCAAACGGTCCTAATGGGTGGAACCGGCCACTATGGGCCTAAGCCCACATGGGCCCGGGCTAAGTGGGGCGGGCCCACGTCCCTAAACGGGCCTAAACGATCCGGGCTATTTTTTTTAATTTGTTTTTATCTAAGGCAATTTTTTGTAAATCTTGTGACATAAATCAGGAAAGAGATATTCAAACTTGCACTAACATTGCATAATAAATTAATAATACTTCAAATTAATTTAACAAACTACAACATTAAGCATAATACGTCTAATAATTTTAAATTAACACAAGTTTGAAATAAACTTAAAATCTTAAATATGAATGTCTTGAGGACGCGCTTGACAATACTTTATTGTATTCCTCCTTAAAGGGCCTGTGCTCTCCAACTTTGCACGCCGAGTTTAGACTCGACCACAGTACTTGCACGTTACCGTATAAATTTCTTCATTTTCTTCTACCACATTATAGTGTTCCCGAGCAAATGGGGTAACTCTAGAATCACCGGGCATGATTTAACTTGAATTGAGAATTTGAGTAGAGAGAGATTGAGAGAGATTGATGATTTTGGGAGTAAAAATGAAAGAATGATGGGGTATTTATAGTTGAGAATAGGGAAAAAGTATAATTATAAAAAGTTTGGGGTTAAAACAAAGTTTGGGGGTCAAATGGTTATTTTTTTTAAAAGCCAAACGGATAGCTTTTGAAATTATAGCGGTTGGCAATTTTAAATTTTTTATTTTATTTTATGTAATTATATTATATTATCTAAGACAATTTATTGTGAATTATATTATATAAGTTTGACTTAAATCTAGTAATTCAAATTTAAACACAAAAAAAATGTAAACAAATATTCAAGGAAATGCCTTATAATTTTTATTAATACGACATTTAAAAAAATGACAATATCTTTCTTAGTCTTCCTCCCCCCAATGGAATGAGCACAACAAGGTACTAATACCACCACTAAAAGGATAAAAAAATAATCAAGATGTGCCAAAATACAAGTTACATATTAATCTACATATTATCTCTAACAAATTTCATAAATCCTTCAAGGTTCGGAGGAATTTCCGTTGGAGGTGGCGGAAAAGAAGATTGTTCATCACCGCTTCCGGGCGAAGCAACATTCGCAAGTTAACGGTATTATCAATTGTAGTTGGAGGAAAATACAAAATTCTTAAGTGTAGTCAATTTTCCTTCACTTTCAATCTATACATGGAATCTTCACGAACAACATGCTGCACTTGTTGCAGAACAAGGGGCTATTTTCGGGGTCGAACATTGAGGATCCTCTATCAGCTTGTCTCATGAACCTAGATGAAGTTAATGGAGAAAACTTGGCAGAGTGGGTACTTGCTCTTGAAGGCCAAGGCTTTTGGAAAAGGGAGCTCGAAATTTAGCCTTTACACTTAGAGGGAAGAAAAGTTCTCTAGCCAAGGACATTGATGATACGTATTTAGTTGAATATAACGTCATTAGTGTTGAGGATGTTGACAATGCATTGGTACACACTCCAAGCATTTTTCCACATTGTGTTTGTATGATGATATGAAAGTAGAGTCATCAAAGCCACTTAAGGAGTCAAGGAACAAGGAACAAGAAGCCTACACTCTGGAATTCTTCTTGCCAGAAAGTCGGGAATACACATCTCATCTAAAGGCCAAGAAGTGCAGAATACTACATTGTTTTATTGGGCTAGTCAGATTTGTTCCACCACCCCATGAGCATGATCATAGAGCAGAATCAAAACTTGAGGTCCAATTCATAAGTTCAAAGTGGAGGCAGAAAGTGATTCACGTCGTGCCGCGACGTTAAATCAAGCGCTTGTTGGGAT
This sequence comes from Nicotiana undulata, assembly GCA_005239495.1. Classification (NCBI taxonomy): domain Eukaryota; kingdom Viridiplantae; phylum Streptophyta; class Magnoliopsida; order Solanales; family Solanaceae; genus Nicotiana; species Nicotiana undulata. Next base: position 170,634 of record ML281287.1, on the reverse strand, counting down.
ACAACCCATATTTACTGTTTTCTTTTATTTTTATTTTTTGTTATTTTTATATTATATTATTTTTGTAGCGTCGATATTTGATTTTTTTAGGATCATGTAAAGCAAAGCTATTGGAAGGATGCAACAACAAACCATTGATTGGAACTAAGTGTGAGGTACCCGCACGAAGGACCAGGCCTAGTAGAAGTCTGAGTACCCCATGAGATGCTAGTGCTTCGGCCTTTGGCCGACCAGGGAGTTTCTTTTACCCTCTTGTATGTATGGGTGTGCATTGGGGACAATGCACAATTTTAAGTGTGGGGTGAGGAGATTGTTTGTGTGACTTTCTATGCTATTTTAGCTGTGTCAGTTTAATGGAATAATTTATTTTTTTACACAAATAGAAAAGATTGGACTTTTCCCGACGATGGATCTATTAGACAATTTTATTGAGGGATTTAAGTCTAAAGAAAAAGATTTTCTTTTGTTAGGTAGTGTAGCAATTCCCCCTTGTTTTTTTTTTGTGTCGCGTTCTTTTTCAAGGGTTTTGTTTGAACCGGGTGTAGTTAGTTTTTTAGGAATAGGAGCTATTGTGTTGTGTTTTGAATTGAAGCAATATCTCTTGACTTTGTTATGCCTTAAGAATAGTGAGTACTTATTTCCTATAGTTTTGGCTTAGTTATTTCTATCAATCATGAACACTCCAGCTATCTTAAATCTCTCTCAAGTAATTATGATAATCTACTAGACGCACTCTCTCAAGTTACGCTAGCTAAATTGCATTACAGTTCACTTTAGATTGCACCCAAGGTATCGTTATCTCTAATCCAACCTTTAAACCCTCGGTCATGGATCTCTCCTATACTCCGGGAGTGATGTTGTTCAACAATTACCTAAATATGCACTATCTCTCAAGTAGACACATAATAAATAGGAACAACTAATTAAGGGACCTTCAATCAACTACAACAAGAACGTAGTTGAACAAATAGAAATTGAAAACCAAGCAAAACTATATTAATATCACAATAAGTTCATCCTCAACGGGTTCCACCAATACCTTAGATTAAAGAAGTTAGATACTCATAATTGTATTGCAAATAACAAAAACATTCATGAACAATGTAAAATAGGAATAAGAAGGAAAAACTCGTAGAAGAATTCCCCCATCTTGCTCCTATTGTGTCTCTTACCTCCTTAGGTCGAATTTGTGTCCAAAATATGTCCAATCCCCTAAAAATAACGTTCTCCCATGTATATATACCAAGTAGGGTCGGGACCAAACAATTATACCTTCTCCTACGTGAAAAAGGATAAGTTTCCAGGCCGCCACTAGTGCGGCCACGCTAATCTCGCGCTAGAGGTCGCGCTAGTGGGGTTTTATTCTGCCCCAGTCCGCGTCAGGTCCGCAGTCGCAGTTGCGATCACAGTTTTGACCCTGTTCCATTTGGAATTTGAAAAAACATAAAACATGAAAGTTGTATCCCTTTGAGTTATCTTTCCAACCATATATTATATAGCCCAAATGGAGTTCGAAGAAAAAGGTTATTTCTATTTTACTAAATAGTGCACAATATACCTCCTCGAGTCTTCGTTTGTTCTCATCTATCAAATTTGACCCCCGAACACGATCCCGACTTAACTCCTTGAGCTTTTGCTCAGACTTCAAAGCTTCAAATCACTTAAATTCATTCCATAACATCTATATAGCTCGGAATCACTCTTACAAGACATAAAACACACAGTTAGTGCAAAACACTAGCGATTAAAGATCAAACTCAATTAAAGTGAAGTAAATTAGAGTGTAATAAGCGACTAAAATACGTAATTATAGCCTATAATCAGCTAGCATTTCTTCATAAGCTTCGTCTATCTCCGGTTGTGATTCAGCAAGTCCAAAATTTCTTCTTTCCGAACGGATCCAATCTCTGAATACTGATTTTTCCAAGCTCTCCCTCATAGACGCTCTATGATCACCGATTTGAAGTCTCGCTTGACTGAAAGCTCTCTCCGATGCCATTGTTGAAGCTTGAATACTTAAAATATCTCGAGCCATCCTTGAAAGAACCGGATAGTATTTTTGTTTGTCCTTCCACCATTCCAAAATATTGAAGGTGCCGTCGGGATTCTCTGTTTCAAGTCCCTGCGACAAATAAACTTGAAGCTCATTTAGTTGTGAACTATCACCAATATTATCACCTTGAGAACCCCTGAACCCCGTCCAAGAACTAAGTGCTTTTAGCCCCGCAGATCTTTTAGGAACCTGCGAGCTAGACGAGGTAGGAGTTGGAACATTTGGTCTAGCATGATCTAATGCAACTTGATAAGCATTATAAATTGTTTGAGCATTTACTTTAATTGAGGCCTTTTCATCTTTAAGTGTA